>JAJOOR010028054.1:0-28506 GCA_036250505.1 Solanum acaule | reverse complement strand
AGACTCATTTCCCACTCAATTTGACCCCCTGAATAAGAATATGAAGTCGAATTTCCGAAATGATGCACGGATTTTGAGATATATGGAAATTACAATTTTAGGTGTTTTCGAAGCACATTTTCGGGCATTTTTGGGGTCGTTTCATTTGGTTTGAGATAATTACTCAAAACTTAGCTTAAAAGCTCTCTTGGAAATCAGTGTTTCCTTTCTGGCTTAAATGTGAAAAACATTTTAACTCTTGGGAATACTTAATTCCCATATAATCTTTGTAGAAATCAACTTTACTCTTACTCTTTATTCAACTCAAAGTTTAAGTCTTAAAAAAGTTAAAACGTTTGTAAAAGACTTTTGGAAAATTCTATGAGTTTGTCTTGACTTAACTCTTAACCTCTTGGTTGACTCTTACCTTTCCTTGAATTGAAGTATGGATTCAAGGCTCATGATCTCATGTTGATGATGACTTCATGATGTTTAGACGTACCTTAGAGTATAGAAATCGACTAGAAAACATAGGTACGTTGATCAGGAACTAGTACAGAAAGAAGGGGGAAATGGGAAGAATTGGCGTCCCTGGCGCTCTAAGAGGCGCGGGCCGCCTGAGCCCAAACTTTAGAACTGAAGTTATGACACTCTGGCTGGCACATCACCCCAGAGCCCAAACTTCAAATACTAAAGTGGGGAGCTCTGGTTGGCGCGGCGCCCCAGACCCCTGCCCAGAAAAACTCCAATTTTTCTCCTTCAATTTTCAACTCTAAACCCTCTAATTTCACTTGGTTCTTTCCCCAAACACTTAGAATCAACTAAATCATCAATATATCTAAGATTCTACTCGAAATCACACCTAAAGTCATGAATCAAACTCAAGAAACTTCATCAACAAGAATCCACATGATTTCAAAAGAATTATCATCAAGAACTCATAAGATTTGCGTTCAAAACAATACAACTTCGCTGAATTGAATCATGATTGGCATGTGGGTGAACTAACCCAACGATATGTGATCTCACATACCTCGTAGGATTGAATCCTTGGCAAAATCCACAACCAAAAGTGTACGATCTTGATGAATTTTGACTTTTCTTCTCCTTTTTCTTCTTTTTTATTTTATCCAAGCCCTAGCGTGAAATTTCAATTTTATAAACTGATCTAATTCTGACAAGACCCTAATTTAATTACCAAAAATGAAATAAAATAATTAGTTAAGGAAAAGACCAAACTACCCTTCGAAAATCTGGATTGGACTTTCCTTATCCAAACAACCCAACTTCCAATGGGCATATCTCACTCATATGAACTCGGAATCACGCAAACTCGGAAGCTTTGGAAATATATTTACATGTTATTTCCTACGGTATCTTGAAGCACACCTAAATCATCTTGAGCTAGGAGTTATGGTCGTTTGAAGTTGACCCAAAACTGATTCTTAACTTAACTTAAACAATTTTTCCAGATTTTTCATTCTTTCAAAAAATCACTCTTTCTAATTCTAGCTCTTTCTAGTTCTTTCAAATAGTGAGGTGTTACATGTTTGAGATTAAGTGTGGGGGTGCGTATGACCCTTGATGAAAATTAAGAGAGCATGCTACTAGCTAGACCTAAAGGCCTCAGGGAGTTTTTTTAATCCTTGTTTTTTAAATGTTATTTGATGCTTTGGGGACATAGCATGTTTTTAAGTGTTGGGTGGATGAATGAATTCCTAGTTTTTATTATTTTATTGAGTCTTTTTTTTTAGGATGGGTTCTTTGGCTTTTGTTTTTGATTCTTTTCCTGAGGATAGTCCCTTTGAACAGAGTGTCTTTTATTTTCTTAGAAATAAGTTTTATTTTAATTTTTTTTTGAGAGACAAGAAAAGACCCTTTTTGAGTGGTGTGATACTTGCTTTTTAGGGCTAATTTTTTCGTAGTACTTTCTTGTGAATGCTTGATTGATAAGGAAATTGCACTGTTTGACACCTAAGCTCATGGTTGTGACTTTGTATATAATTTATTTATTTTGTAGTTTTTTATGATCCTGTCTGTCTTAGAAGTGGAATCGATCCATCTTGATTGATACTTGTGCCATGTGTAGTGAGATTTTGTTTATTCCATGTTTTGCATCTTAGTCTAGAACTTGCCCTGCATGTTATTGAAGCGAAATAAAAAGTGTTGCTTTGTTTAGGAGATGATACTAGGCTTTCTTTGATTTGTCTTGTAAATTGTAGCCTTTTAAGATATTATATCACCAGTTAGCCCCTTTGAGCCTGTAACCTTTTCTTAATAGCCATATTTTGCCCTAAACTATTTTGTTGAATCCCTAGTTTTTGCATCTTGCTTCCTTGAACATTATAGCATAGACTTATTCTAATTGTTAATTCTGATGAAAAAGGAATGGTTGAGTGGAAAAGTTAATCAATGATAGCTACAAAGTGCTTAAAAAACCCTCTTTAAAAGAATGTAATGAAAAAAAAAAGAGAATAACAAAATAATGTGACATGAAAAAAATATCCTTTGAAAAGAAAAAGAGAAAAAAAAAGATTGAAACATTCTTGAGATGATGAGCATTACTTGTGAAATAATTGTTGAAGAGAGGGCTGAAAATAAAGAGAAGAAAATAATGGGTGATAAACTCTTAAAGTGCAAAGTGCTTAAGGAAGTGTAAGTCACTATTATATAATTTTATTACATGTCCCCTAGCCTACATTACAACCCGTTAAAGTCTTATTTAATTCTATTCAAGCATGCTTAATTAGTGGAGATGTACATAATGAGCAAGCCTATGGTTCTTTGTGCATACATGTGAATTTTATTGCTGAGTGTGAGTTGTTCTTTGATGCTAAGTCCTTAATTTATATTCAATCTTTTGAATTGAGTATGTGTGCTATTTCTTTTTGTGAGGGCACTTGTTTCATGATGGATAGGTGATTTTATTAACTTTCTTTAATGAGAGTAGGGGATCAAGCTTAAATTTGATGAGTTCAAAGTCCTTCCTTGAGGTTAGAAGGTTAGAGGTTTGTTATTTATTTGGATGTCTTACATAATGAGCGGGAATTGTACTTGACATTTTGAAATTTGTATATGGCCTAATTTTTTGTGTCAACCAAAGTGATGACATTCCTACTTTGATTTTTTTGAGATGAGCTTGAATGTTTACTCGAAGATGAGCAAAAGTTTAAGTGCGGGACATTGATGTGAGGCCAAAAATATATTTTCTTATCATTATTTGCCTCCCATTTATTAGTTGTATTTGCCCCTTTGAGCATGGATTTTATGGATTATGCTAAATAGTGTATTTTATTTGTAGGAGTAAATTGAGGTAAATGTAACATCTCGCTATTTGAAAGAACAATAATTAGAAAGAAACTGTTTTTGGAAATGATCAAATTTGGAAAGTTTGACAAAGTTATGCAAAGTATGAGTTTTGGGTCAACTTAAAATGACCATAACTCCTAGAACAGGATGAGTTAGGTGGGCTACAAGATACCGTAGGAAAGGTCTTTGAATTATCTTTCCAATGAGTTTTCTCAATTTCGAGTTCGTATGAGGGAGATATGCCAATTTGAAGTAGGGCAGTCTAGATAAGGAAAGTCAAAATCGGATTTTAGAAGGGTATTAAGGTCTTTTCACTACCCAATTAATTAAATTCGTTTTTGGTATTTAAATTGGGGTCTAAACTGATTTGGTTTAGTTTACACTTCATAAAATTATGTTAGGGTTTTGAGAGAAGAGAAAAGAAGAGGAGAAAAGAAGAGAAGAAGCAAGGATTCGTCGCGTTCTTGAAGTTAAGCTTGTTGATTTCGCCAAGGGTTGACCCCTACGAGGTATGTGAGATCACATATCGTTGGGTTAGTTCACCCACGTGCCAATCATGATTTAATTCAACGAAATGATGTTCTTGAAAGTATAGAAATTGAGTTCTTGATAGATTGTGTTGAAGTTTCTATTGGGTTCTTGATTTTTGAAGTTGTTGAGAAGCTCTTGAGTTATGTTCATGAAAGTTGATGTTGATTTGAGTAGATTCTTGCATATTTTGGTTATGTATTCTAATCTAATTGTTTGGGGAAGGAACCATTCGTACCTAAAGGGTTTAGATTTGAAAAACGCCAAGAAAATTTGTCAAAAATTTGGGAAAAAGGGTGGGGCGCCATGCCATTCATAGCACCCCACATTAGTGCCTGAAGTTTGGGCTCTGGGGAACTGCGCCAGTCAGAGAGCCCCAACCCAGGCTCTGAAATTTGGTCTCTGGCGCCCGACACCACTCAGAGCGCCAGGGACGCCATGTCTTCTACCCTTTCCCACTTCTTTCCGTTTGAGTTCCCTCGAAACGTACCTATGTTTTTTAGTTGATTTCTACACTCTAAGGTACATCTAAACATCATGATATACCACATAAACATGAATCATAATTCCAAATTCAAGGAAATTTAAGAGTCAGGTCTAGAGAGTTCCTAGAGTCTTTTCAAAAGTCTTTTACAAATGTTTTAAACTTTTTTTAAGACTTGAGTTTTGAGTTGAGTAAAGAGTAAAGAATGAAGTTCATTTCTTCAAAAGTGTTTATGGGACTATGTATTCCCAAAGAGTAAATGTTTTCACATTTAAACAAGAAAGGAAACCTCGATTTCCAACAGAACCTTTGAGCTAGTCTTTCAGTAAAGAGTAAATGCTTTCACAATTAAGCAAGAGAGGGAACACTGATTTCCTAGAGAGCCTTTGGGCTAGTTTTTGAGCAATTATCTCAAATCACAGAAAGAGTTATGTTTTTAAACATATGAGCTAGTTATATTTTGGTAGTAGTATTGATCACTGATATGGGGGAGAGTTCAAACAAGTCACAACCCCCATAAACCATGTAGCCAACGTGGGTAGAAAAGGGTCATACTTTTTAGATGATTACATAGTGATTTTTAGCATAGACTAGTGGATCCACTTAGTAGTTAGGTTCCACACCCTCGGTATAGGAATGCCCTCGCAGCATGAGGTAAAATGTTGTATCATCACATAGCTCTTAAGTGATGGTTATCGGTTAGAGAACCTCCCACATAAGTATTTTGTATTATTATATACACAGAGTTAATTGTATTTTTATATACACAGAGAGTTTATATTGTATCCTTGCATAAAAACTGAGTTACTATTGTATTTCTAAATACATAGAGTTGTTATCCATATTTTAAAAGCTTTTCTTTATATTGCATTCATATTATTGCTTTATATTGAAATGAGTTAAGTTGAGTTGAGTAGAGCCCAGGTATGTTCTTTCAGTTCCTTTTAAGCTTATGTCTTGTTTTAGAATTCCCCTCACATGCTCGTACATTCAATGTACTGATGCCATTTGACCTGCATAGTTTTTATGATACAGATACAGTAACCAGGATCAACACCTAACGCTTCGTTCATCTAGTTGAGCATTTAGAGTGTTGTGTGGATCCTCCTTGCTTTCTACAGGATCCCTTTTATTGCTTTATCAGTTAGTTCATTAGGATGTCATGGGTCTTCTCCCGACGTCCATCTCAGTTGTTAAAGGTCTCATAGACATATAGTTGATATTAGTTCATGAGTCTTTACTTTTCCTTTTTCAGTTATGTTGAGACTTGAATTGCCATTTCGGCCAGTTGAATGCTGATCTTTAAAAACATTCTAAGTTATTTATTTAGACACTTTAGTTATGATTGTATTTTAATACTTCTTTTATCATGAGTAAGTCCTCCACTAAGAGTTAAGCAAGGCCAAGGGTTCGCTTGGGGCCAACAATGATTTTCGAGTGCCAGTCCCACCCAAGGTGTAGACTCGGGGTGTGACAAACTTAGTATAAGTGCACAGAGTTCAAGAGTCCTAGGGAGTCTATGAAGTCGTGTCCGTAGAGTCCTAGTTATCTTTGTGAAGTGCGCCACATCTATAATTAGGAGGCTACGACATTTAAGAACTATCACACTTCTTTCATACTCATTTCGTGCGATATAATTTATCTCTTAACAGTTTCTTCTAATTCGTGCTTGCGTGTGTCTTTTAGATCATGCCTCCACGAAGAGCTGTTAGAGGTTGTCCCGCTAGGATAAATGTTGAACCACAGGACCAAGGGCTACCAAATGCACTAGAAGTGTAACCCCAAGGAGAGGTCACCAATGCTGAGTTCCGTGAAGCTATCCTGATGTTAAGTCAAGCTTTGACTAATCAAGTTGGACAAAGAGAGAATCGATAGGAAGTCGTTGATATTTCATGGATCTGTGAGTTCTTAAGGATGAATCCTCCAAGCTTCACTGGTTCAAGTGTCACTGAGGATCCAGAAAACTTTGTTGAAGAGTTACAAAAGGTTTTTAAGATTATGCATATTGCTGATGCTGAGGGGGTGGAACTAGCTGCATACCAAATGAAGGGGGTCACTAGAATTTGGTTTGATAAGTGGAAAAAGAATAGAGCTGAAGGTGCACTACTTGTGAGTTGGGTTTGTTTGATGAGGCATTCTTGGGGAGTTTCTTTGCCCGTGAACTAAGAGAAGCCAAGGTACAAGAATTACTTACTCTTAAGCAGGAATCTATGAGTGTTCATGAGTACAGTGTGAAGGTCACCCAACTTTCCCGCTATGCTCCGGAGATGGTTGCTGAATTGAGAGCTAGGATGAGTTTGTTTGTTGCTGGATTGTCTCGTCTGTCAAGTAAGGAAGGCAAGGAAACTATGCTGATAGGGGATATGGACAAAGAAAGGCAAATTATTCATGTGCAACAAGTTGAGGAGGATAAACTGAGGGATAGAGAAAAGTTTAAGAATAAGAGGGCTAAGACATCGGGGAATGAGTTCGGGCAGCAAAAGAGTAATCTGAACAGGTCTTCCTTCCAATAGAAACAAAATGGACCTGCTCTATCAACTGCTAGTGCACATGCACCAAGAAACAGAGGTGAGTTCAAAAATCAGAATTCCCAGAATTTTAGAGCTAGACCTGCACATTCTCAAGGTAGTATGGCACAAGGGGGTAATAAGACTCCTGCATGTGCTAAGTGTGGTAAGAGCCACTCAGGGGTGTGTCGTGATGGCTCCACTGGTTGCTTCAAGTGTGGTCAGAACGGTCATTTTTTGAGAGAGTGTCCTAAGAACAAGTAGGGTAATGGCAATGGGGGCAATATAGCCCAATCTTCTTCAGATGCTCCACCAGACAAAGCTGCATCTAGAGGAGATACTTCAGGGGCAAGCGGAGGAGCAAACCATCTTTATGCTATCACTAGTCGCCAAGAGCAAGATGATTCACCAGATTTTGTCACTGGTATGATCCAAGTCTTTAACTTTGATGTTTATGCTTTGCTAGATTGAGGAGAGAGTCTATCTTTTATGACTCCTTATGTTGCGATGAATTTTGATGTTCTTCCTGAGGAACTTCTTAAGCCCTTCAGTGTTTCTACACCTGTTGGTAAGTCTATTCTAGCTGAGAGAGTCTATCACAATTGTACTATTTCCGTCAATCACAAGAGTACCATGGCTGACTTAGTGGAGTTAGATATGGTAGATTTTGATGTCATTCTAGGTATGGACTGGTTTCATGCCTGTTATGCATCAATAGATTGTAGAACTCGAGTAGTCAAGTTCCATTTTCCCAGTGAACCAGATATAGAGTGGAAGAGTAGTTCAGCAGTGCCTAAGGGTCATTTTATTTCATACCTTAAGGCGAGGAAGTTAGTTTTCGAGGGGTGTGTCTATCACTTAGTCCGAGTTAATGACACTAGTGTTGAGATACCTCCTATCTTCCCGGAGTCCCTTCTAAGAGAGAAATAGACTTCGGTATAGATATTCTTCCTGATACTCATCCTATCTCTATTCTGCCATATAGAATGGCACCAGCAGAGTTGAAAGAGTTATAAGAGCAGTTGAAAGATCTCCTAGAGAAAGGTTTCATTCGACCAAGTATCTCACCTTGGGCCGCTCTGATCTTATTTGTGAGAAAGAAAGATGGATCTCTTAGAATGTGTATAGATTATCGTCAGTTGAATAAGGTTACTAGCAAGAATAAGTATCATCTTCCGAGAATTGATGATCTTTTCGATCAACTTCAGGATGCGACTTATTTTTCAAAAATAGACCTCAGATCAGGCTACCATCAGTTGAGAGTAAGGGAATGTGATATTCTAAAGACAACTTTCAGGACCCGTTATAGTCATTATGAGTTCCTAGTTATATCCTTTGGTTTGACCAATGCTTTTGCAACATTCATTGACCATATGAATAGAGTATTCAAGACTTATTTAGATATGTTTGTTATTGTATTCATTCATGACATAATAATCTATTTTAGGAATGAGGAGGATCATGCTAGTCATCTCAAAGTAGTTCTTCAAACTCTAAAGGATAGAGAGTTGTATACTAAATTCTCTAAGAGTGAGTTTTGGCTTGAATCTGTGGCATTCTTAGGCCACATTGTTTCCGGTGATGGAATTAGAGTTGATACTCATAAAATAGAGGCAGTGCAGAATTGTTCTAGGCCCACATCTCCAACTGATATTATGAGTTTCTTGGGATTGGCTGGCTATTAATAGAAGGTTCGTCGAGGGGTTCTCATCTATTTCATCTCCTTTGACTAAGTTGACTTAGAAAAGAGTAAAGTTTCAATGGTCTGAAGCTTGTGAGAAAAGCTTCTAGGAATTGAAATGGCAGTTGGCTACTGCCTCAATATTGACCTTACTAGAAGGTATGCATGGTTTTGTTGTGTATTATGATGCTTCCAAAGGTGGTTTGGGTTGTGTATTAATGCAAAATGGCAAGGTTATAGCTTATGCCTCCAGACAGCTAAAGGTGCACGAGAAGAATTACCCAACCCATGATCTAGAGTTGGATGTCGTAGTATTTGCTTTGAAAATATGGCATTACTATCTTTATGGTGTTCATGTTGACGTGTTCACCGATCACAAGGGTATTCAGTATGTGTTTAGTCAGAAAGAGCTTAATCTCAGACAGAGGAGGTGGTTAGAGTTACTCAAAAATTATGATATGAGTATTCTCTATCATCCAGGTAAGGCTAATGTAGTTGCTGATGCTTTGAGTAGGCTGTCTATAGGTAGTATCGCCCATGTTGAGGAATAGAAGAGAGAGTTAGCCAAAGATGTGCAGATGCTTGCACGATTAGGAGTTCAACTAATGGATTCCACAGAAGGAGAAGTAGTGGTGATGAAAGGGGGGTGAATCATCATTAGTGTTAGAAGTGAAAGAGAACCAAGACCAAGATTCTATTTTTCTTGAATTGAAGGCAAATTTCATAAGCAAAAAGTAATGGCTTTTGAACAAGAGGGAGATGGTGTATTGAGGTATCAAGGTAGGTTGTGTGTACCACGGTTGGATGAACTCCAAGAGAGGATCATCGAGGAAGCTCATAGCTCCAGATATTCTATACATCAGGGTTCCATAAAGATGTATCATGATTTGAGAGAAGAATATTTGTGGAACAGTATGAAGAAAGGTATTGCTAAGTTCGTTGCCAAATTCCCGAATTGTCAACAAGTTAAGGTAGAGCACTAAAGGTCCGGTGGTATGGCTCAGAATATAGAACTTCCGGAATGGAAGTGGGAGATGATCAATATAGATTTCATTACTGGCTTACCACGGTCTCCCAAGAAACATGATTCTATTTGGGTGTTTGTGGATCGAATGACAAACTCAACCCACTTTTTGTCGGTAAAGACTACCCATTCAGCAGAGGATTATCCCAAGTTATATATTCAAGAGGTAGTGAGACTACATGGAGTTCCAGTTTCCATTATTTCAGATAGAGGTGCACAATTTACTGCACAATTTTGGAAGTCATTCCAAAAAGGCTTGGGTTCAAAGGTGAACTTGAGTACTGCTTTTCATCCTTAGATAATGTCACACATGAAGCCTACACCCTGGGCGGGACTGCCACTTGAGATCCATTGCTGGCCCCAAGCGAACCCTTGGCTTGGCTTAACTCATAGCTGAAGACTTAAATAACAAGATAGTAGTCTTAAAAGATAAACTCATGAAATAACTTAGAATGTTTTAAAATTTCATTCAACTAGCCAAGATAGCAACTCAAATCTCAAAACATAATCCAATAATAAGATAATGACAAATGAACTACTAACTATCTATGAAGCCTCTAACAACTGAGATAGACGTCGGGACCAGACCCATGACATCCTAATGAACTAAATATAAAGTAGTAAAAAGGGGTCCTCCGAAATCAAGGAGGATCACCAACTCACTCTGTGTATCTGCATCATAAAACGATGCAGGCCAAATGACATCAGTACATTTGATATACGAGCATGCGAGGAGAAAACTAAACATGACATAAGCTTGAAATGAATTTGAAAAGAACACTTACCTTAGCTTCACTCAACTCATGGATACTCAACTCAAATGCAAAGTAAAACAACAATAAAGGTGCAGTTTATACAAAGCATTTAAAACAGTAGGTGACAACTCAATGTGTTAAAGAAATACAATAGCAACTCAGTTTACATATAAAGTAATATAATACTATGGGAGTTTCTCTAACCGAAAACCATCACTATGAGCTAAAGTGATGATACATTGTCTCGCCCACGCTGCCAGAACTGTCCTATACCTTTTCGTGATATAGAACGCCTAAACTAAGTGGATCCACTAGTCTATGTTAAAAAGCACCGAGAAATAATCTAAAAAGTATGATCCTCTCTCCCATAATGGCTACACAGTTTATGGAGACTTTAGTTATTAGGAAATCGTCCTCATATCAATGCTTAATACTACTCCCAAAATACTTAGCTCATATGTTTAAAAACAAAACTCTTTTCTATGATTTGAGATAATTACTCAAAACTAGCTCAAAGGCTCTCTTGGAAATTAGTGTTTTCTTTCTTGTTTACATGTAAAAAAATTTAACTCTTGGGAATACTTAGTTCCAGTATAATCTTTTGAAGAAAATGAACTTTACTTTTACTCTTTACTCAACTCAAAACTCAAGCCTTAAAACAAAGTTAAAACGTTTGTAAAAGACTTTTGGAAAACTCTATGAACTTCTCTTGACTTGAATCTTAACTTTCCTTGAATTGAATTATGGATTCAAGGTTCATGATCTCATGTTTATGGATGATTTCGCGATGTTGAGACGTACTTTAGAGTGTAGAAATCAACTAGAAAACATAGGTACGTTGCTAGGGAACTCAAACGGAAAGAAGTGGGAAAGGGTAGAGGACCTGGTGTCCCTGGCTCTCTGAGTGGCGCGGGGCGCCAGAGGGTAAACTTCAGACACTGGCTGGCGCGGCGTCCAGAGGCCAAACTTTAGTGCCTGATTTGGGGAGCTCTAAGTGGCGCGGCGCCCCACCCCTTTTGCCAGATTTTTGACGATTTTTCTTGGTCGTTTTTCAACTCTAAACCCTCTATATTCAATTGGATCTATTGCCAAACACTTAGATTCGATTACATAACCAAAATATGTAAGATTTTACTCAAAACAGTACCTAATTTCATGAATCAAACTCAAGAACTCCTCAACAACTTTAACAAACAAGAACCCATAAGAAACTTAAACAAATTCCATCAAGAACTTATAATCTTTTCTTTCAAGAACACAATTACGCTGAATTGAATCAAGATTGGCGCATGGGTGAACTAACCCAATGCTATGTGATCTCACATTCCTCTTAGGGATCACCCTTTGATGAAATCCACAAGCAATTCTTCAAGACTTGGCGATTCCTTGCTTCTTCTTGTCTTTTCTCCTCTTCTTTTCTCTTCTCTCAAAACCCTAACTCAATTTCAATAGCATAAACTGAATCCCATCAGTAGAGACCCCAACTTAATTACCAAAAAAGAATTTAATTAATTGAGTAGTGAAAGGACCACAATACCCCTCTAAAATGCGGTTTTGACTTTCCTTATCTAGACAACCAAACTTCAAATGGGCATATCTCCCTCATACGAACTCGAACTCGCGTAAACTCGGTGGCGTTGGAAAAATAATTCAAAGATATTTCCTATGGTATCTTGTAGCACACCTAAATCATCCTGATCTAGTAATTATGGTCGTTTGTAGCTGACCAAAAAACTCATACTTAACATAACTTAACCAATTTTCCAGATTTTCATTCTTTCCAAAAATGAGTCTTTCTAGTTCTTTCACTTAGCGAGACGTTACAATATCTCCCCCTTGGGAACATTCATCCTCGAATAAGATTACTCCTAGTAAGCTAAGGGCGTAACATCAAATATTCAGTTCAAACACCTAACAATCAAATCTAACACATTAAGCATATCAATTAAAGAGTACTAAGAAGAGAATTAGTACCTTGATCTGGAATTTCTCCGGGCTCAAAGAGATGTGGATATCTCTTCTTCATATCCTCCTCAGCTTCCCAAGTATCTTCCTCAACAAACTAATTTTTCCAAAGAACTTTGACTGACGCTACTTCCTTGGTCC
Organism: Solanum acaule; assembly: GCA_036250505.1. Lineage (NCBI taxonomy): Eukaryota > Viridiplantae > Streptophyta > Magnoliopsida > Solanales > Solanaceae > Solanum > Solanum acaule. The sequence continues at coordinate 16,133 of JAJOOR010028054.1, read as the reverse complement.
TCAACCTGCGAACCTTACGGTCTAGAATGTGAACATGGATCTCCTCATAAGACAAACTATCCTTGATACCAATATCTTCAGTAGGTATGATAAGTGAAGGATCTCCCATGTACTTCTTCAACATGGAAACATTAAATACCGTATGAACCTCTGCCAACTCTTGGGGTAGCTTTAACTCATAAGCTATATTACCAATCCTTTTGGATATCCTGTAAGGGCCAATATACCAGGGACTAAGCTTCCCCTTCTTACCAAAACTCATAATACCCTTCATGGGTGAAACTTTTAAGTATACCCAATCATCTACTTCAAACTCTAACTCCTTTATCCTAATATCAGTGTAGGATTTCTGACGACTCTGCGCTGTTTTCAACCTCTCTTGAATGACTTTAACTTACTCCATAGCTTGATGAACTAAGTCTGGTCCTAGCAACCCAGCTTCACCAACTTCAAACCATCCAATTGGAGGTCTGCACCTTCTCCCATAAAGATCTTCATAAGGAGCCATTTGGATGCTAGAGTGGTAACTATTGTTCTAAGAAAATTCAATAAGAGGTAGGTGATCATCCCAATTACCTTTGAAATCAATCACAGAGGCCCTCAACATATCTTCTAAGGTATGAATGGTGTGCTTTACTTGATCATCTTTCGAGGATGAAAAACAGTACTCAAGTTCACATTTGAACCCAACCCTTTCTGAAAAGATTTCCCAAACTGTGTAGTAAATTGTACACCTCTATAAGAAATAATAGACACTGGAACCCCATGAAGTCTGACTACCTCTTGAATAGACAACTTAGCATAATCTTCTGTTAAATGGGTAGTCTTTACCTGTCAAAAGTGGGCTGATTTTGTCATTCTATCAAAAATAACCCAAATAGAATCATGATGCCTGCGAAACCTTGGTAAACCTGTGATGAAATCCATATTGATCATCATCCACTTCCATTTCGGAAGTTAAATATTCTGAGCCATACCACCGGGCCTTTGGTGCTCTACTCTAACTTGTTGACAATTAGGGCATTTAGCAACGAACTCATCAATACCTTTCTTCATACTATTCCACCAATATACTTCTCTCAAGTCATGATACATCTTTATGGAACCCGGATGAATAGAACATTTGGATCTAGGAGCTTCCTCCATGATTCTCTCTTGGAGTTCATCCACCCTTGGTACACATAACCTACCTTGATACCTCAATATGTCATCTCCCCCTTGTTAAAGATCTAATACTTTTTGTTTATGAACATTTACCTTCCATTCAAGAAAAATAGGATCTCGGTCTTGTTTCTATTTCACTTCTGACACTAATGATGATTAAGCCCCATTTATCACCACTACTCCTCTTTCTGTGGAATCCATTAAACGAACTCTTAACCGTGCAAGTTTGTGCACATCTTTTGCCAACTCTCTCCTTTCTTCCTCAACATGGGTGGTACTACCCATAGACATCCTGTTCAATGCATCAGCAACAACATTAGCCTAACCTGGGTGATAAAGAATACCCATGTCATAATCCTTGAGTTACTCTAACCACCTCCTCTATCTTAAATTAAGCTCTTTCTGACTAAACACATACTGAAGACTCTTGTGATCGATGAACACATCCACATGAACACCATACAAATAATGACGCCATATTTTCAAAGAAAATACTACGGCCGCCAACTCTAGATCATGGGTTGGATAATTCTTCTCGTGAACATTCAATTGTCTGGAGGCATAAGCTACCACTTTGCCATTTTGCATTAACACACAACCCAACTCAACTCTAGACGCATCACAATATACAATTAAGCCTTGCATACCTTTTGGTAAGGTCAATACTGGGGCAGTAGTCAACCTCTTTTTCAATTCCTGAATGCTTTTCTCACAAGCTTTAGATCATTGAAACTTCACTGTTTTCTGAGTCAACTTGGTTAAAGGAGATGAAATAGATGAGAACCCCTCTATGAACCTTCTATAATATCTAGCCAACCCCAAGAAACTCCTAATATTAGTTGGAGATGTAGGTCTAGGCCAATTCTGCACTGCCTCTCTTTTTTGAGTGTCAACTCTAATCCCATCACTGGAAATAATGTGACCCAAGAATGCCACAGACTCAAGCCAAAACTTACATTTAGAGAACTTAACATACAACTCCCTATCCTTTAGAGTCTGGAGAACTATTCTGAGATGGCTAACATGATATTCCTCATTCCTCGAATAGATTAGTATGTCATCAACGAACATGATAATAAACATATCTAAATAAGGTTTGAATACTCTATTCATAAGGTCCATGAATGTTGCAGGTGGATTAGTCAAACCAAAAGACATAACTAGGAACTCATAATGACCATAACAGGCCCTGAATGCTGTCTTTGGAATGTCACATTCCCTTACTCTTAACTGATGGTAGCCTGATCTGAGGTCTATCTTAGACAAATAGGTGGCACCCTGAAGCTGATCGAAAAGATCATCAATTCTGAGAAGAGGATACTTATTCTTCATGGCAACCTTGTTCAACTATCGGTAATAAATACACATTCTAAGGGAACCATCTTTCTTCCTCACAAACAAGATCGGAGTGCCCCAGGGTGAGACACTTGGTCGAATAAAACCCTTATCAAGGAGATCTTTTAACTGTTCTTTTAACTCTTTCAACTCTGCTGATGCCATTCTATATGGTGGAATAGTTATATGATGAGTATCGGGAAGGATATCTGTACCGAAGTATATTTCCCTCTCAGGAGGGATTCCGGGTAGATCATCAGGAAAAACTTCTGAAAACTCACTCACAACTGGAACTGACAAAGGTGTCTCAACACTATAATCATTAACTCGGACTAAGTGATAGACACAACCCTTGGAAACTAACTTTCTCCCCTTAAGGTATGAAATAAAATGACCCTTAGGTATTGCTGAACTGCTACTCCACTTTATAACTGGCTCATCAGGAAACTGGAACTTGACAACTCGAGTTCTACATTTAATGGAGGCATGACAGGCATGAAGCCAATCCATACCCAGAATAACATCAAAATAAACCATGTCTAACTCAACTAAATCAGCCATGGTGCTCCTGTGATTGATGGAAATAATACAATCACGATATACTCGCTCATCTAGAATATACTCCCCAATAGGTGTAGAAACACAAAAGGGCTCACAAAGTTTATCAGGAAGAACATCAAAATTCATTGCAACATAAGGAGTCACAAAAGATAAACTCGCTCCTGGGTCTAACATAGCATAAATATCAAGAGTAATGACTTTGATCATACCAGTGAAAACATCTGGAGAATTCTTTTGCTCTTGACGACTAGTGATAGCATATAGACGGTTTGCTCATCCGCTAGTACTTAAAGTAGCTCCTCTAGGTGCAGTCCTGTCTGGTAGAGCAACAGATGAAGATTGGGCTCTATATCCCTGATTCCCATTACTTTGCCTGTTCTTAGGGCACTCTTTCATGAAGTGACCCTCTTGACCACACTTGAAACAACCAGTGGAGCCATCACGACACTTACCCGGGTGGTTCCTACCACACTTGGCACATGCAGGAGCCCAGTTACCTATACTTTTGCCACACTACCTTGAGACTGTGCAGATTTAGCTCTAAAGTGATGTGAATTCTGACTATTGTACTAACCTTTGTTTCTGGGTGCAGGTGCACTTGAAGATGATGGAGCATGTCCCTTTTGCTTTTGTTTGAAGGAAGAACGATTCACATTACTCCTTTGCTTCCCAGACTCATTCCTTATCTTAGCTTTCTTGTTTCTAAACTCTTCCCTATCCCTCAGCTTCTCTTCCTTAACCTGCTACGCATAAACCATCAACCTTGTTATTTCCATGTCCCCTATTAGCAAAGCTGCCTTGCCCTCCTTGCTTGACAGACGGGACAACCCAGTAACAAATAGACTCATCCTGCTCCTCATATCCGCAACCATCTCCGAAGCATATCGGGAAAGTTGGGTGAACTTTAAACTATACTCATGAACACTTAGTGGATCCTGCATAAGTGTGAGGAACGCTCGTACCTTAACTTCTCTCAATTCTCGGGGAAAGAAACTCCCCAAGAAAGCACTCTCGAACACAACCCAACTCAAAACCGGTGGATCCTCAACCCTACTCTTCTTCCATTGGTCAAGCCACATCCTAGCAACATTCTACAGTTGATATGCAGCTAGTTCCACTCGCTCAGCATCGGCAACGTGCATGACCTAAAACACCTTCTGCAGTTCCGCAACAAAATTTTCTGGATCCTCAGTAGTGCTTGAACCAGTGAAGGTTCGAGGATTCATCCTCAAGAACTCACGAATCCTTGAAGTATCAGCCACTTCCTGTTGAGCCTCTCTTTGTTGCCTAACTTAGTTAGTCAATACTTGACTTAGTATTTGGATTGCTTCCCTGAACTCAACATTGCTGACTTCCCCTTGGGGTTGCACTTCAGGTGCATTAGGTATCCCTTGCTCCTCAACATTACACCTAGCAGGACGACCTCTAACAGCTCTTCATGGAGGCATAATTTGAAAGATATGCGCAAGCACGAGTTAGAAGAAACTTTATAGAGGTTCACTCTATCGCATAAAATGAGTGTGAAAGAAATGAGAACATTCCTAAGTGTTGCAGTATTCTACTTATAGATGTGGCGCGCTTCACACCGATAACTAGGACTCTACACACATGGCTTCATAGACTCCTTAGGACTCTTGAACTCTATTCTCTGATACCAAGTTTGTCACGCACCAGGCATACACCCTGGGCGGGACTGGCACTTGAGAACCATTGCTGGACCCAAGCGAACCCAGGGCCTGACTTAACTCATAGCGGAAGACTTAAATAATAAGATAGTAGTCTTTAAAGACAAACTCATGAAATAACTTATAATGTCTTAAAAGATCATTCAGCTATCCAAGATGGCAACTCAAATCTCAAAACATAAGCCAATAATAAGATAACGACAAATGAACTACTAATTGTCTATGAAGCCTCTAAAAACTGAGATGGACGTCGGGACAAGACCCACTACATCCTAATGAACTAACTAAAAAGCAGTAAGAAAGGGGTCATTCGAAAGAAAGGAGGCTCACCAAATGACTCTAAGTGCTCAACTGGATCAACGAGGTGCTAAATACTGATCCTGGTTACCTGTATCTGCATCATAAAACAATGTAGGCTAAATGACATCAGTACATTGAATGTACGAGCATGTGAGGGGAAAACTAAACATGACGTAAGCTTGAAAGGAATCTGAAAAGAACACTTACCTTAGCTTTACTCAACTCATGGATACTCAACTCAAATGCAAAGTAAAACTACAATAAAGGTGCAGTTTTACAAAGAATTTAAAACAGTAGGTGACAACTCAATGTGTTAAAGAAGCACCAAGAAAAACTCAGTTTACATATAAAGTAATATAATACTGTGGGAGTTTCTCTAACCGACAACCATCACTATGAGCTAAAGTGATGATACAACGTCTCCCTCACGCTTCCAAAACTATCCTATATGTTGTCATGCTATAGAACGCCTTAAGTAAGTGGATCCACTAGTCTATGCTAAAAAGCAATAAGGAATCATCTAAAAAGTATGACCCATTCTACCCACGATGGCTACATGGTTTATGGAGACTTGAGTTATTATGAACTTGTCCCCATATCGGTGCTCAATACTACTCCCAAAATACTCAGCTCATATATTTAAAAGCAAAACTCTTTTATGTGATTTGAGATAATTACTCAAAACTAGCTCAAAGGCTCTCTTGGAAATCGGTGTTTTCTTTCTTGTTTAAATGTGAAAATATTTTAACTCATAGGAATACTTAGTTCCCGTATAATCTTTTGAAGAAAATGAACTTTACTCATACTTTTTACTCAACTCAAAATTTAAGCCTTAAAACAAAGTCAAAACGTTTGTAAAAGACTTTTGGAAAACTCTATGAACTTCTCTTGACTTGACTCTTAACTTTCTTTGAATTGAATTATAGATTCAAGGTTCATGATCTCATGTTTATGGATGATTTCATGATGTTTAGACGTACCTTAGCGTGTAGAAATAAACTAGAAAACATAGGTACGTTGCTAGGGAACCCAAACAGAAAGAAGTGAGAAAGGGTAAAAGACCAGGCGTCCCTGGCGTCTCAATGGCGTGGGGTGGCATATGATAAACTTTAGACACTGGTTTGGGGCACACTGTCTGGCGCGGCGTCAAGAGGCCAAACATCAGCGCCTGATGTGGAGCGTTCTGAGTGGCGTGGTGCCCCACCCCTTTTCCCAGAGTTTTGACCATTTTTCTTGGTCGTTTTTCAACTCTAAACCCTCTAGATTCGATTGGATCTATTCCCAAACACTTAGATTCGACTACATAAACAAAATATGTAAGAATCTACTCAAAACAACACCTAATTTCATGAATCAAACTCAAGAACTCCTAAACAACTTCAACAAACAAGAACCCATAAGAAACTTAAACAAATTCCATCAAGAACTCATAATCTTTTCTTTTAAGAAAACAATTACGCTGAATTGAATCATGATTGGTGCATGGGTGAACTAACCCAACACTATGTGGACTCACAAACCTCGTAGGGATTACCCCTTGACAAAATCCACAAGCAATTCTTCAAGACTTGGCGATTCCTTGCTTCTTCTTCTCTTTTCTACTCTTCTTTTCTCTTCTCTCAAAACCCTAACTCAATTTCAATAGCGTAAACTGAATCCCATCAGTAGACACCCCAATTTAACTACCAAAAATGAATTTAATTAATTGGGTAGTGAAAAGACCACAATAACCCTCTAAAATCCGGTTTTGACTTTCCTTATCTAGACATCCCAACTTCAAATGGGCATATCTCCCTCATACAAACTCAAAATTATGCAAACTCGGCGGAGTTTGAAAGATATTTCCAACGGTATCTTGTAGCACACCTAACACATCCTGAGCTAGGAGTTATGGTCGTTTGAAGGTGACCAAAAACTAATACTTAACATAACTTAACCAATTTTCCAGATTTTCATTCTTACCAAAAATGACTCTTTCTAATTCTAGCTCTTTCACATAGCGAGATGTTACAGACAGATGGTCAAGAAGAGCGCACCACTCAGACTTTATAAGATATGTTGAGGGCTTGCGTGATTGATTTCAAGGGTAATTGGGATGATCACCTACCTCTCATTGAATTTGCTTACAACAATAGTTACCACTCTAACATCCAAATGGCTCCTTATGGGAGAAGATGCAGATCTCCTATTGGATGGTTTGAAATTGGTGAAGTTGGGTTGATAGGACCAGACTTAGTTCATCAAGCTATGGAGAAAGTGAAAGTTATTCAAGAGAGATTAAAAACAGCGCAGAGTCATCAGAAATCACATACTGATGTTAGGAGAAGAGACTTAGAGTTTGAAGTAGATGATTGGGTTTACTTAAAAGTTTCACCCATGAAGGGTGTTATGAGATTTGGTAAGAAGGGGAAACTTAGTCCCTGGTATATTGGTCCTTACAGAATATCAAAGAGAATTGGAAATGTAACTTATGAGTTCGAGCTACCACAACAGTTAGCAGCGGTTCTTCCGGTATTCCACATTTCTATGTTGAAGAAGTGTATGGGCGATCCTTCAATTATCATACCTACTAAAAATATTGGTATCAATGATAGCTTATCTTATGAGGAGATTCCTGTTCATATTCTAGATCGCTAAGTTTGCAAGTTGAGGACGAAGGAAGTAGCATCCATCAAGGTTCTGTGGAGGAATCAGTTTGTGGAGGAAGTGACTTGGGAAGCTGAGGAGGATATGAAGAAGAGATACCCACATCTCTTCGAATCTGGAGGAGTTCCAAATTAAGGTACTAATCCTTTTGTTGGCATTTATTTTAAGCTGGCATATTGTATTTATATTTTTGCTTGTTAGGTGTTTGAGCTAGATGTTACATATTACACCTTGGCCTGCTAAGAGTAATCTTATTCGAGGACGAATGTTCCAAAGGGGGAGATATTTTAACACCTCACTATTTGAAAGAACAAGAATTAGAATAAAACCATTTTTGGAAATGATCAAATTTGGAACGTTTAACAAAGTTAAGTAATGTATGAGTTTTGAGTCAACTTCAAATGACCATAACTCATAGAATAGGATGAGTTAGGTGGGATACAAGATACTGTAGGAAAGGTCTTTGAATTATCTTTCCAAAGCCACCAAGTTTGCTTATTTTCGAGTTAGTATGAGGGAGATATACCCATTTGAAGTCTGGTTGTCTAGATAAGGAAAGTCAAAACCGGATTATAGAAGGGTATTATGGTGTTTTACTACCCAATTAATTGAATTCTTTTTTGGTAATTAAATTGAGGTCTAAACTGATTTGGTTCAGTTTACGCTTCATAAAATTAAGTTAGGGTTTTGAGAGAAGAAAAAAGAAGAGGAGAAGAAGCAAGGATTTGTCGCGTTCTTGAAGTTAAGCTTGTGGATTTAGCCAAGGGTTGATCCCTATGAGGTATGTGAGATCAAATAGCATTGGGTTAGTTCACCCACGCGCCAATCATGATTTAAATCAGCAAAATTATGTTCTTGAAAGTATAGAAATTGAGTTCTTGATGGATTGTGTTGAAGTATTTATTGGGTTCTTGATTTTTGAAGTTCTTGAGAAGTTCTTTAGTTAGATTCATGAAAGTTGATGATTATTTGAGTAGATTCTTGCATATTTTGGTTATGTATTCGAATCTAAGTGTTTGGGGAAGGAACTATTCGAACCTAGAGGGTTTAGAGTTGAAAAACGACCAAGAAAATTCGTCAAAAATATAGGAAAAGGGGTGGGGAGCCGCGCCACTTAGAGTGCCCCTTAACAGTGCCTTAAGTTTGGGCTCTGGGGAGCCGCGGAACTCAGAGCACCCCAACCCAGGCTCTGATGTTTGGGCTCTGGCGCCCGGCGCCACTCAGAGTGCTAGGGACGCCAGGTCTTCTACCCTTTCCCACTTCTTTCCGTTTGAGTTCCCTCGAAACGTACCTATGTGTTTTAGTTGATTTCTACACTCTAAGGTACGTCTAAACATCATGACATCATCCATAAACATGAATCATAACCTTGAATTCATAATTCCAAATTTAAGGAAAGTTAAGAGCCAAGTCTAGAGAGTTCCTAGAGTCTTTTCAAAAGTCTTTTACAAATGCTTTAATTTTGTTTTAAGACTTGAGTTGATAAAGAGTAAATAATGAAGTTCATTTCTTCAAAAGAGTATATGGTGACTATGTATTCCCAAAGAGTAAATGTTTTCACATTTAAACAAGAAAGGAAACCCCAATTTCTAACAGAGCCTTTGAGCTAGTCTTTCAGTAAAGAATAAATGCTTTCACAATTAAGCAAGAGGGGGAACACTGATTTCCTAGAGAGCCTTTGTGCTAGTTTTTGAACAATTATCTCAAATCACAGAAAGAGTAATGTTTTTAAACATATAAGCTAGTTATATTTTGGGAGTAGTATTGAGCACTGATATGGGGGAGAGTTCAGACAACTCACAGCCCCCATAAACCATGTAGCCAATGTGGGTAGAAAAGGGTCATACTTTTTAGATGATTTCTTAGTGCTTCTTAGAATAGACTAGTGGATCCACTTAGTAGTTAGGTTCTATACCCCCGGCAAGGTATATGACGCCCCTGGCAGTGTGAGACAAAACGTTGTATCATCACATAGCTCTTAAGTGATGGTTGTCGATAAGAGAACCTCCCACATAAATATTTTTTATGCTTACATACACAGAGTTGATTGTATTTTTATATACACAAAGAGTTTATATTGTGTCCTTTCATACAAACTGAGTTACTATTGTATTTCTAAATACACAGAGTTGTTAACCATGTTTTAAAAGCTTTTCTTTATATTGCATTCATATTATTGCTTTATATTGAAATGAGTTAAGTTGAGTTGAGTTGAGCCCAGGTATGTTCTTGCAGTTCCTTTCAAGCTTATGTCTTGTTTTAAAATTCCCCTCACATGCTCTTTGTCCTGCATCATTTTTATGATGCAGATATAGGAAACCAGGATCAGTACCTAGCACTTCGTTGATCCAGTTGAGCATTCAGAGTCTTGCGGTTAGCCTCCTTGCTTTTCGGAGGATCCCTTTTATTGCTTTATCAGTTAGTTCATTAGGATGTCGTGGGTCTTGTCCCGACGTCCACATCAGTTGTTAGAGGCTTCATAGAAAGTTAGTTGATGTTAGTTCATGAGTCTTTACTTTTCCTTTTTAGTTATGTTGAGACTTGAGTTGCCATTTCGTCCAGTTGAATGCTGATCTTTAAAAACATTCTAAGTTATTTATTGAGACAGTTTAGTTATGATTGTATTTCAATACTTATTTTATCATGAGTAAGTTGTCCGCTAAGAGTTAAGCTAGGCCAAGGGTTTGCTTGGGGACAACAATGGTTCTTGAGTGCCAGTCCCGTCCATGGTGTAGTCTCGGGGCATGTCAGTAAAGATGAAAAAGTTTAGAGCTAAAATGAATTAAAGATGGAAAGTTGAAGAAGGAAATCAAGCAAGCAACTTAATGGATTAAATTGAGTATAATAATATATAAAACTTATGTGCACATTCAATTGGAAATTTGGATAGAGAATATTAATGCTGCCACATGGCACCTAATGAAGGCCCTTCAAGTTCTGAGGCGGTTCACGCGTACAGGAATTCTAATTCCTTTTGGTTTTCTAATTTGTTTGGGACTCAATTATTGTTTTTAGAGTTTTCTACATCTATAAATAGTCCACATAAATAATTATATGGGGAGATCAATCATAGGGGTCAATACTTTTTAGGGTTCTTTTCTTTCTTCTTTTCTTAGACATTAGTAGCTAAAGACACTTGTTCTGGGGTTGTAGCTATGGGTAATTGTTGAACATCGATTGTTTTGAATTAATGTTGGTTATCACTTTAAATTACCTTTGTATTCTTGTTTTAGTATTTCTTGACTGGCCATCATAGAGATAAATCTCTTGTCTACTCTTAAACTTGGGAGACGCTAAGGTGGATAGACCAAATGATACATAAAGCTTAATCTTCAATTAAATTAAGTTGATTTGTGTTTAGGAGTGACACCCGAACGAACACCTAGCTTGGTTACGAAATAGGATGAAATATAAATGCTCGCCAATTAGGACTGTCTATCCCCGCTCAACGATGTAATTACACAACAAATTGGAGTAGGCAATTAGAGGTCGGGAGACCATGATCATAAAATCGACCCTGTAAATCAGTAATTTGATAACCGTAGTTAATTCATGTATGGGATGTGATGCATGAAACCCTATACACGTTGCATCCCCAGAATTCTCCAAATCACTGTAAGTAATTTTATTATTTCATTCCTGCATTTTTTCTTTACAAATAAAATTCAAATACTTTTGGCACTTAAATAAATAATTAGACTAGTATAATTTAGTAAAAATAGTTAATCGACAAGTCCTTTGGGTTCAATAATCCGGTTCTTTTAAGAGACACTATATTACTTGTGCGACCACGTACACTTGCATGTGCAATTGGAAGCAACAACAACTAACATATATAATCTCTTTAGCTATAGTTTCCCACTGTTTCTTTTTTTTTTTTTTTAAATTCTCTGGTTTCTTTCATTCAATATTCCATATGTGATTTCTGCATACATCATCTTGAACACATGTGCCTCCATATATTTTCCTTTTGCTTTGTTGATAGTCCATTGTATGTGTTGCTCCCATGTAGTAGCACTATAAGTTGGGCAGTTCATCCATCTTAAAATCCTATCCCACAGTCTTCTCACATAAGTACATTGCACAAAGAGGTGTTCCCTCGATTCCTTCTGCAATTCGCATAGGCAACATGTTTTCTCCACTTCCAATCCTTATTTGCTCAGTCTTTTGGTTGTCAGCATCTTTCCATGAAGTTGAATCCATGTTGTGAACATTGATTTTGGTCTGGCAGCATTCAAATACATTAGAAATTTCAATGGCAATTTAGGTTTACCTTGTGACATATTGTTATAGAGCTGTCTAATCACATTTTTATATGGAATGATCATAGGAAATTGAGAGATAATAGTCCTTGCCTCCAATATTTTCCTAATCATCCAGCATGCCTGCTTTGGTACTTGAATATTATCCCCTTGTTCTCCTTTTATGTAGTATGTATGGATCCATCGAATCCACAACTTGTCAACTTTGTGCTTCACATCCCAATAATTCCTAGTTATAGCAGCCTTGTTCCAGAGTCTCAAATTAGTGAGGTTCAGACCTCCCACACACTTGGGTAAACATAGTGTTTCCCATGTCACTAGAGCTTTTTTAGTGATGGTATTTCTTCCTGACCAAAGATAGCTCCTGCAGTAAGATTCGATTATCTTTATCACCTTAGTTGGTATCATAAATAGTTGTGCACAGAAATCTTGGATTCCAAAGATTACAAACTGAATATGTTGTGCTCAACCAGCGTATGACAACTTTTGAGCAGTCCAAGAAGATATCCTGGCAGTGATCCTTGTGATAAGAGGCTTCCATTGAATGGGAGTGATTTTCTGAGTGGATAATGGAATTCCAAGGTACTTGAAGGGGAACTCTCCATGACTGAATCCCAACCTAGTGAGGATATTCACTTCCTCAGCTAGGGATACTCCCCCAAAATACACAGAGCTTTTCCCTAAATTAGCAAGTAGTCCCGATGCCTTGGAGAATTCATTGAAGCATTGTTGTATCATAATAACTGATGCTACGTCACCTCTCGAGAAAAGGAGCAGGTCATTTGCAAAACACATGTGGTTTATTCCTAGCTTCCCACACCTTGGATGAAACTTGAACTCTCTAATATCCTTGAGGTTGTGTTGTAATCGACTTAAGTACTCCATAGAAATTGCAAAAAGGAAGGGTGACATTGGATCACCTTGTCTTAATCCTCTTGAAGCTTCAAAAGGTTAAGTTGTTTCTCCATTAATCAATAGAGAGTAACTCTCTGTTTTCACATATTCCATCACCCAATTGGTGAACCTTCTTGGAAGTAAAGATGAGTTTTGAGAAAAAGTTTAAAGCTTCTATGTCATAAATACTTAAGAATTTCTATTGTTAGATATACACATATGTACCTATGTTAATTATTGGACTTGAAAAGATAAGTTCATAAGTGCATGTTTTCAAGTAGGTAAACACGTCTCATGTTTTGAAAAGTATTTCAAGTAATGTAAGAAGTCCAATCTTTGTAATAGGTGAATTGAGCATAAAGTTATGTTAATTACTTTGGGAGTAGTATCGAGCACCGAGTTGGGTTAGAGTATTTTATGATTCGAAAGTCCCATAGAACTACGTAGTCAGCGTAGGATAGGATAGCATTGACTCTTCATGCGACTCCTCACTGCCTCTGAGAAGGCCAATCAGATGGATCCATAGTCATAATATCATCCTATACCCCCGACAAGGTATAGGATGGGCCCTTGCAACGTACGGTGGGACGTTGTATCATTGCTAGGCTCATGGTAATGGTTATCTGTTAGACAAAATCCCCAAAAGTAAAGTAAATTATTTTCATGTTGCTTTCACTGTATATCTTATTGTAAAGCTTAAATGGTTTTCACTTCATGTTCATGTATTGATTCAGTTGAGTTGCTTTCAGTTCAGTTATTTTTTTACTCAGCCATATTACATATTCGTACATTCCATGTACTGATGTCATTCGACCTGCATCCTTTTATGATGCAGATATAGGTGTTCATGATTATCAACACGCGATTCGTTGAGATCACTCTACACTCCAATTAGCTTTAGTGAGCCTTCTTGTATTCCATAGGACTTCACAATTACTTTCCAATTAGTAGTTTTGAGGTGTCGTGGGTCTTGTCCCAACATCCTTTCTTAATAGTAGAGGCTTCATAGATAGATAATTTTGGAGAGTCTTTCAGCTTAAAATATTTTACTTAAAACTTATGTTTCATACTCAGTATATCCAGTACAGTTTTGAGATTCAGTAAATTATTTTTAAAAACTTCTTCCAATTTGGTGCTTATGTATGCTTGAGTTAGTCTTCTGCTTGTAGTCAGCCAGGATAAGGGTTCGCTTTAGGGCCAACAATGGTTCTCGAGTGCCGGCGACGTCCAAGGTGTAGGCTCGGGTCGTGACAGGTAAGTGGTTAAGAGGATTCGTGGGCTGATTAGGTGTGATAACAACATCGTGCCTCATGGCGGAACTGTGGGCCATACATGGTAGGCAGACTGTGGCGAAGAACTTCAATCTAAAGAACGTCATCCTCGAGACTGATGTAACACCTCGAAAGTTTCTAAGTTATTACTCGAGCCATTATTCATTTACTTGTAGGATCATATCGAGTAATTCTTAAATTGCCCATATGTGTAAAGTTAAATTATTTAGTGTGAGAATGACTTTGGATACCAATTATGGTCACTAGAAACTCCTACCACAAAGTAGAGTTGAAAGTTTCCTTATTGATTAAGTTTTGATGTAAGATTCTACTTGAGTCTATTTCAAATGACCATATCTCTTAGAATAGAAAGAGTTACGTGGCCCATAACCTATCAAATTAAAGGTATTTGAATCTTCTTTTCAACTCCATTGATTTCGCAACAATCCGATGTTCGAGTAAAAAGTTATGATCATTTTAGTAACCTGATACAGTGCTGTGACGAATTAGCGGACGAGAAAACATTAAAAAGGGTTGTTTTTGTCTTTTGACTAATTAAATACCTAAAACAATCAGAATTTCATCTACTAATCCATGATTCTCTTTTCTCTCAAACCCTAAGGCAAAACCCTAAGGAAAAATCAAAGTAGAAGACTCCATTCAAGATTCTTTCAATCTTTTTCAAGATTCTTCTTCAAGGTAAGTCGTTCTCCAAGAATTCCATTCTTTCCAACTCAAATTCCTCCATACAATTATGAATCACTAGTAAAAATCATAATTCTTGTTGATAGAGATTTCAAGAAATTAATTCAAGAATCTCAAGAAAAGTTTTTTTGATTGTTTACCTTCAAGCTAGTGTTTCAAAGCTTCTAATCAAGTTTTCTTTCAAGATTTTTCAGGAACCTTGTTCATTCAGGTATTTAAGGCTATCATAGTGTTAGACTAGTTCGTCCTCACGCCCTACATCTACTTTCAAATCAATAAAAGAGTAATCTAGGATTCTATACCTATATTTGAGTATTCTTGAGCTTAGTTGATTTTGAGTTCATAAGTTCCAGATTCTTTTTGAAATTCTATTCCTAATTATTAAATTGCTATATGTTATGCTTTAAGATTCTTAAGTTGATTCGTTCATGTCTATATTTCAGCATGAAACCTATGAATTGAGTATTTTTGAGATGAGTAGTATCGTTGATTTCGGAGTACCGAGTTTCCATATTGCTATTAAGATCCTTGAGTTGAGTCGTTCATGTCCATAATTCCGCATGAACCCTATGAATTGAGTTATAAATCTTGAGAAGCTTTTTAAAGCTACCACTAGAGTTTTAAACTGAGTTTTTGAGGAAGTAAATATAAGTTTTGAGAAAGAGTTTCTAAAACATAATTAGTATGACAATCCAGTATGCCATAAATGTTTAAGGAGTATGTTATCTAGTTATACCATCAATGTTTATGCAGTATAACTTCCCGAGTCATCAATGATCATATCACAATATGATTTTGAGAAAGAGATTTCAAGTATGAATTGAGTAAGAGTATAAGGGAACTAAGTATTCCTAAAGGTATCAGTTTTACATTGATAAAAGAGAAACTTTGATTTCTAAATGAGTTATGAGTTCAAAGATATTTCAAGAGTAGTTACATCTTTTAAAAGGATAGATTGAGCAATTATATCAAACCAAAGAAAGAGTATGTTTTTAAATATTGAGCATGAGTATATATTATAAACGATCGCATGCAATATATTTACCTAACTATGAGTCGGGGTCGATCCCACAACGAATATGGAAGAATATTGTCAATAGCAAATATTTAACTTGATAGTCGTTATATAAAAATGGGGGGATTTAAATTGAAATAAAATAAAAACAAGAAAAATATAGCTTTGAACTAAGTATTTATTTATATTCAGATTATTAAAAGTAACTAGGAATGTGTTCCCCATAAGCTCATAACGCAGTAATCCTAATAATAGTAATCCTTTTCTAGTGTATTACATGCAAAGTGATAAGTTA
>JAJOOR010028053.1:0-16431 GCA_036250505.1 Solanum acaule | reverse complement strand
GGCTAGAGAGGCAAAGAGGTAATAGAGTTTTAAGTAATACTGATTATTGAGATTAACGTAATAGGGTTTGTGAAATGTTATATAACTAGGGTTTACTGGTTTAGGGTTTTAAGTAATACTAGATTAAAGTAATAGGATTTGTAAAATGTTATATAATTAGGGTTTACTGGTCTAGGGATAAAATAGTAAATTTAGTATAGTCTTATTGGGTTATCGGTTTAACCATTAACAAAAATCATAAAACCGGAAACCGAACCAATAACCCAATAAAATTTTTTGCAAAACCGTTTAAAAACCGTTAACCCAATAACCCAATATCAATAAACCAATAATGTTTTTTTCGGTTCGGTTTATTGGTTAAATCGGTTTTTGCACACCCCTATTTGTGGGTGACTGCCTAAATGCATAGATCCATTGGGCTCTTGTTCTCCTAGATGCATCAGGGGATAGAAGCTTAGATGCATCAGGCTGTTGTTCTTTTAGAAGAATCTGTGGGGTAGAAGCTAGATGCATAAAGGCTTTCCTACGACACATCTGTTTTTTTCTTCTTTTATTTATTCACTTCATTTTTTTCTTTATTCTTCCTTCTTTTTGTCTTCTCTAGTAATTCTTCCTGTAAGTTTTATCAGAAAATGTGGTATTTGAGCATTGGTTTATATGAAAACATTGTATTGTTAATTATTATGAATACTTTATATGCATCAAATTATCCCACACTTAAATATTTGCTCGTTCTTGAGCAAAGGAAATAAATAACATAGTAGAGGAACACTTTAAGCAAAATTATGCAACTTTAAGTAAACAAGAATCAACTAAGACAACCCACAAATCTAAACAACCTCTAAATATACTCATGTTCACCTATTAAAAACTGAATCACAATGTTTCTTTATTTGAAGTTTGTCTCACATGAAGTCACAATGTTCCACAATATATATATATATATATATATATATATATGCGGGGTCGGATCTACCTTGGCGGCAGGGGGTTCACCCGAACCCCCGCGTCGGAAAAATTACACTGTACTTATAAGGTCAGATTCGATATTTATGGTTATGTATAACAAAATGAACCCCCTTAGCACAACAAAGAATCTTAGCTCAGTCAGGGGCGGCTCAACGTAATCGGAGGCCTAAAGCGAAATCTTAATTAGAGGCCTAAAAATAAACTTCACATGCATTTATTTAAAATTTATTTTTCTTACATTTTTAAATGCAAAGTATTACCTAATATTTTTTTTATATATAAATGATTTATTCGATTTCTTTTTCAATTATTAGTTTTAAATAAGATTTTATTAATTCAACGTTGAAAAAATTATTTTACTCGGGCAATCATTATATGAATTGTTAACATAGTTGTACAAGTAATAAGTTGACAAATTTCAAATAAATATAAGAGTTAGAACCATAGTTTTGATGACGTTGATAATTTGGTTACCCCACATTTTACTATGGTTGTTGTAATGCTTGAAAATCTAAGAAGAAATGGAAAAAGAATTTACAATTCAATTTGTTCAACACTTTTTGACTATTAATTGATATTTTTGATAGAATATTACTGTAACTTATCAACAATTTAAAGAAGAGAGTGTAAAAGGAGTTAAAAAGAAAATAATGTGAGTATTAGTAGAGAGAGTGTAAGAAAATAAAACAATATTTTCTTGATTTTTTCTATTTGAATTGGGTTGAAGAGAATAAAATAATAATTTTAAATATATACTTTTTATCATAAATAATTAATGTTTTTCTTTAAAAAATTAACACATAATTTATTCTTGGTAAAAAATTGAGGCCCCCTAAAATTGGGGGCCTAAGGCCAATGCCTTATTTTTGTATGCATAGAGCCGGCCCTGAGCTCAGTGGTCTGGGGGTTCAGAAATATGTCCATGATCGCTTGTTCGATTCTCTTTAGTGCACAATCATTTTTTATATGGCTTTCCTTAGGGCAGTTGAACTTTCAACTGTACTAGGAGTTATTTAATAGTTAACACACATTGCTTTCAACTACTCGGGATGAGAATTAATAATTAATTAACATTTGATTGTTTTTATTAATCGTTTCATCAATAATATTTGCATAAATTATGTGTAAAATTCTATATTATTTTACGAAGAATATAATATAAAATAAAAATTAGGTACTACTAATAAATATGTTTAAAACCTAAAATAATAAAACTAATAGTGTGATTGACTAAATTTCTAAAATTTGATAGTATGAAAATTACTTTTTATCAAAGTATTTTTGTATATTAATAATTTGTGTTTGACTAATCAATTTGATTATTTTTTTTGTTAATATTAGAGTTCTATTTGTGCTTGACCAAGATTCCAAAACTGTTTTTGAAGAAAAATATTAATTTCAAAGATAACATATGAGTGAAAGGAAATTTTCATCTTTAATCAAGAGGTCTCGGGTTTGAGCCCCCTTGGGTACGGAGTCACCTTTGTTAGGGAGCGCTTTACTCCCCAATGTGGGACTTCCCGGCGCGAATCCGAATTTAGTTGGGCTCCAATGTGGGTACCGGACACCGGGTGGGAAACCAAAAATGGAAGAAAGGAAATTAATTCAGAAAAAGTTGAACATTGCAAAGTGGAAGGGAAGAAAAAGCACAACAAATTTTAGAAAGGTTTCAATGTAGTAAAAATGTTAAACGGGACATGACAATGAGAGTTAAAATTTAGTGGGTTAAAATTAGTATTGTCCTTCACTATGCCGCTCTTTTAAGTTATCTTGTAATTTTCGCACGTTTACTTCATATATATTTTGAACCCCCTGGATGAAAATTCTAGATCCACCACTGTATATATGTATATTCTCAACAAAGAAGTACCTCATGTTATTGAAATTTTCTATTAGCTTATCTATAATATGGCTCTCTACTAATATAGAAGTCTTTAAATTGGAATCATATAGGACTTTTTCAAGGTTATAATGTTGGCTTCGTGATACATATAGATAAGAGTGAGTCAAGTACTGTAACACTTAAGCACAACAACCTTTCTCTAACCCTTTTCACAATTTTCCTTGTTTGATTAAAAATGTGTGTCAACTTTCTTTGTTGCTTTTCCCTTTTTTTAGACCTCAAGACAACAATTTTTTTTGCTTTAATTCACATGACAACATTCTCAAAAAACACAATAAGCTCAACAATCACGCTTTCACCTTACTTTAACAACTGCCTCCCCCACAGTTAGTTTTTGCATTCAAATTAACTTTTGAAGTGCAGAAAAAAGGAATAGAGTGAACAATTTTTGCATTCTCTAACTCTGATTCGGGCCTATCTGACTCTGTTGTTATATTCCCCCAATTGCCTTCATTATGTCTTTTGAGGATAAATGGAGTGGAAGACCATGTAACCTAATCCACCAATAAAAAGAAAGGCATTGTACACCCCATTCACGTTCAAATTCTATCGGAGCACACCCAGATGTCTGAAACTTGAGTTTCAAATGAGTTTTTTCCCATTTCCTATAGAAGTGATCGGCATCTCTTTCCGGAGGAAAAGAAATTGACATCCACTCCTTTCATAAACTTGAATTCCTGGTGGAGAGTGCCAATTGTATGTACCCATCTGCTCACATCTGAACTTGTTGGTACCTATGTTATCCTCACCATCAAATCTACCTACAATGCATCTTCCCAGAAGGTCCTCTTCTCATGGATCAGTGATTCTCTGATTTTTCTTATGCTGTCCTACTGTACATGACTATGCTTGGGCTCTTTAGAAAGCCACCTGCTCTTCTTTACAGCATCAGCATATGTGCTCTGCAATTTGGGAAATCAGGCTCTGATGGAAGTGAATAGCCGTTATCCATGAATTTTTCAGTTTATTTGCTAGATCATCCCATCCACTATCATTTTCTTGAAGTAAGAGGGATGATCATCTGGACCCTTGTAATACCACAAAACTAAGGAACCTCCTATATTTGTTTAACTTCTAGGAGCAGAAATATGCATATGCTTGTTCCTTTGAACTTCCATTTTCCTGAGTCTGGTACTATGGCCTATGGAAGACAAGTAGAGTAATTGACACAACCAGAGAAGCAAGTTTCTGGTAATATTCAATCTGCTAGTTGAGTTTATCTCTGTGCTTGACCCACTCATACCAAGTTTCTGAATTCTTACTTGGACTGGCTCTCTGTGATGTCATAAGACTTGTGACCTGCAATGAAAATATATTCTGCTATCCATTAATGCACTGACTAAGTATTATTTACTCAATCACTAGAATTGAATGATTGACCAAAAACAGAGGCTCTTCAGTTGAGTTTGAACTAGAGAGAAGGGAGAGCTACCTTTCTCCCTCTAGCATATCTATTTTACTCACGAAACCTCCTTGGATCAATACAACTTTATGTTCTGGAAAACAGTAAACATGGATACCTTTTCTCTTTGTTGAAACCTTTTAATACTCCAATGTGTTTGTAACTTTGTACGACATTTATGGCAAATGGTTAGGCTATCAATCCTCTGGAGCTTGCTATGGAAGCACTCAAAGAAATTCAGTCCCGCTTCTATAGAGATTTCCCAGCGCATCCTAAAGAACAAGTCTATGAATTTGCTACACCATCGACCATGAAACCAACTCAGTGGTTCTGTAAGTTCTCAAGTCTTAGTAGGATGAATTTGAAAATTTTGAGCTTATTTTCTCCAGTTGTTTTTATGTGCTAAATTATTCGCTCACGCAGATCCTGGGGGTGGAATCAACCAAATTCCTGGTGAGTGCACTGTTTCTGGAGATGTTAGGTAAGTTTCTTCTTCAAAGCCTCCTTGAGATCTTTCATCAAATGATGATATCTAATCACATCTGTTTCTTTGCAGGTTGACTCCATTTTACAAGTATGTGTTTTGTTCTTTTTTTTATCTGGAATTTTAGTTATGTCTCTCTCTGTATGTGGCATTTTTCAATCTCTGCAAAATCAAAAAAATTTGAGCTTCTGTTTCAAAACAGGAAATGAACAGCCGAATCTCTTGAAAATAGTAGGAATTCTAACAATGCATCTTTGTTCAGTGTATCAGATGCTATGAAGAAATTACAAGAATATGTTGATGACTTGAATGCCAACATTGAAAAACTTGATGGTCGAGGCCCTGTTTCAAAATATGTTCTGCCAGATGAGAACTTAAGGGGAAGGTACGCTATACTCCTCTTTGAAAAGATGAGAAATCAGATGATTACTGGGAATTTTCCATAAAAACTAGAGATCAAGTAATTTCATCCATAGTTCATCTCACCATTTTTTTCTTCTAACTTTTCATTAGTAATTAATTTTCCACTTTAATCCCCACCAGAATCACTATAAGTTTCGACGAAGCTTCGTCTGGAGTTGCTTGTGATCTCAATTCTCGGGGATTTCATGTACTATGCAAAGCTACCAAAGAGGAAGTTGGGCATGTAAAACCATATTCTATAACCGGTACTTTGCCATTGATAAGAGATCTACAGGTGCATAACTTTTTTTCAAATTTACTTGTTTGGTCTTCTTAAATCTCAACTTTGCAATATCTTATTCATTTATTGTTGGCAGGATGAGGGTTTTGATGTTCAAACTTCTGGCTATGGTACAATTTCTGTTTTTGTAGTTTCATCATTCTCTGTTTCCTTTGTTAGAGTTAAATTTAGTGATTTTCTGAATGAATAAGACAATACTATCAGGACTGGTTATGTTTCTAGATATACAATGAAAACATTACTTGCCAGTTGCAATCATCAACTTGGACGCAAGCTTGTGTGACTAATCCTTTGGACTTTTTCTGTTTTGAAGCGCAGTTTCAAACTTCCAATTGGGTATTAGTTGGTGTTGATAAGCTTGAGTAGTAAATGTTCAATGATTAAAAACTAGGAGTGCAAATATTGTCTGAACTGCATGCCTAACTATGAAGGAGACAGGTGCATTTTAACATATTCCTTATCCCTTTCGTCTGTTTTGACCTTTCTCTTCACCTTTTTTAGCATTGGGTATAAGGATATCCTGAGTTGGTGATGCACGGCCTATTGTTAGTCAAAGTTTCTCTTTCCTCAAAAGAGAAATTGCCAGAACTGTTTTTTTCTAGCTGGAGAGCTTCTCAAAATTTGCACCATCTCTTGTCACATCCTTTAAGATTTGGATTTAGCTCCTGATGGATAAGCCGAATATATGCTTGGCAAGCTCCCTTGTACGTCCAAAGTATTATTGATTGGGAAGATGTGACTTTTTACCATTTTTATACCAGATATAGCTTCAAAAATCACCCTTCACCCTCCAGTGCCTTACATATTCTGAACTGCGTCACAAAGAACCAAGGTATCTTCAGTTCATAGAATCAAGGTATCATTAGCATGAATATGTGTACATCATTTCCATGTATAAAATCCCTACTCCAACTCATTAGTGGAGCTCTGTTCAGCCTATAGCTAAGACCCCTCATAGATTGTCGGCATGTATTATAATATTTCTAACTGGATTGGTTGTCTGAAGATGTTTTTATCGATATCTGTAACATATTTTCTTACTTTGATACAGTTGCATTTGCTTAAAATTATTCTGTGTAATTCATTTCCTTGTTAATATTGTCTAATTCTTCTTTCTTGTTATTAATTGAGTCTAATAAACTTCTGTTCGAATGTGAACTTTTTGAAATGCAGGCTTAATGGCTACATACCATGCAAAGAATGAATACTGTCTACTGTCTGACATGTGCCAAGGTTACCGGGTCTTTGCAAGCATCATTGCACAGTTGGAAGATTGATATATATGAGGTTTGATTACATCACAATTCAGAGACTGGTTGACAGAATTAGGTTTTCGATATAATACATGAAAAGTAGATCTCTTTGCTGATGACTCCTGCTATAATAGTGCTTGTTCTTTGTTGAATCTGTGACTACTCTAAATACTTGAAATGACCTTTTAACTTATATTTGAAGTCAATTTTAACTTGTTAAAAGTAAATCCCCAGCATTACAGTATCATTTGTTTGTCATTAGTCTTCTTATAGCCACCTAGATTGGTGTATTGCGCGTTCAGAATCTGTGAAATAGTTTGCTCTATTTTGTCCTTAACATCCAATTTGCTTTTACCATTGTCGAGTGGCTTCTAGACATTGTTTCAGCTGAGATTCACTTGTGTTAGGCTGGTTATTGCAGTTTTTGATTCCGCAACCCTTCACTTAGAACCACCAGATTGATGAGATATACAAACATTTCTCCTTGCTTTCCGCGTACTAGACAGAGATTGAGAAATCAAAACCATTGCTACTCTACATGACTCTTGTTTCAAGAAAAACATAATGGAATCCTTTGTTAGTTTTACTTTTGAGTGATTCAAAATTGTATGCATCTTTTGGACAAGAGAAGTAACTCTTTGTGAAAAGATGCATCTTGTAGAACGTCTACTCTTAGCTGCAGAAAATAATCACTTGAAATCTTGACTCTGCTTCTTGTCACTCTTTCCAAGTGTTCATTTTCTCTACAAAGGTGGTTTAAGAAATTTAAAAGTTCTTACTTTTCTGAGATGATAATCACTATTAGCTGAGTGACCGTACAAGAGTATTGAGTCTACCCTTTTTGTTACCGTCAAATGACTTTTAACCCCTGTACGTTATGTTCACCCTGGTGACGCGGATAACATTCCATTCTTTTGAGTCACATTTCTAAATAAATAAAAAAATTGGACCATTTTTCGATTTGTGCATGTTATCCTTGCGTAGGGGTCATTCTAATTTTCTGTGTATCGTTCCAATTTTATTGGACGTCTAAATCATAAGTATTGTATAAGGGCTCATACTGTATCCAAAAAGTGGACTTCTGGCAATTCCCACTCCCTAAAATGTCATAGCTTGCCTGTAGTTATGTTTTCGTCTAATTAATTTTTTGGGAAAATTTTCAAAATGTCAATATTTTGATATTTAATAAGATCTCTTAGCCACATTTTTAATATTTATTTAAAATGCCAATATTTTAATTTGTTATGTATTTGATTTATGTATTTTTTTTATTTGTTTGATTTGAAAGAATACAATTATTTAATAACAGAAATAAGAAGATTTGGGGAGAGAATATTTAAAAAAAGAATATATCACTTAAATCAATCTCCATTTTTCTCCAAAATCAAGATCTTAATCATGGATGGTGAAATTAAGAACATCAAAAAGTGGAACATATTGCCAAATATATATTTCTTTTATTTGTATTAGAAAAACATTACTAATTGTATCTCAATATAATCTAATCAGTAGAATATGATTTATGAAATGATACAAGATTTTGGAAAAAAAATGGCATACATGGTGGAAATATACATTGACCGTGAAAAAAAAGATACATCTATGCTTACGAAACACAAATACATTTGGAATACCTATTGGAATGACTGCAAACTAAAAAAGAAATATAATGTTCTTAATAAAAATACAAATGCCCAGTAAAAGAAAAACAATTGATAAACAAAAATTAGTATGAATACAATGTTTGCAATTTTTTTCTCTTACTCTCTTTCTTCTTCTTTTTCTTCTTCGTCTGCTATATTCCTTTTTTTCGATTTTTTGTTCACCAAATCCAAATCTGAATCCGTATTCACTTGTGCATTAGTGACCCTATAAGCAAAATTTGAAATTATTAAATATGAATATATAAAACATCAAACAATTTATGATGCATGAATGTCAACATAGATTACTACAATCTATTAAATCTCAAATATGAAAACAAAATCATAAAGAAATCGAATAGTAGTGTTTTAAAGACGAAAAATCTGAAATACATAAATGAGGGAAATGTCACAAAATACTTGGTGAATATGAAAACAAACTCATAAAAAATCGAATATTACTGTTTAAAAGGCGAAAAATCCGAAATACAAAATACTTGGTGAATATGAAAACAAAATCACAAGAAATCTCTTAAAATACTTATTGACTTTGAATTTACCTTTATCAATGGGTGAAAAATCTTTTGAATTAATTGCGAGATTTATTGAAAAAAGTGTAGGAAATTTGAAGACTTGAAAGGAGTGATTTGGGGTAAAACCTAGAAAGAGGAATAAGTGGATAGTGGGACTATTTTTTAATATTTTTTTTTACCGTATGATGGAGTAAAAAAGGCTTGATTTGAGAAATAAAAGGATAGAAGATTAGTTATATTAGGATACAATTTTTATTTTTTTTTAATTTTGACATATTGACATTTTTAATAATTATTTTAAAGTGTAGATATTTTTAATAATTATGTTAGAGATTGTGACTAGTTTGCTAATTTTGCCTAATTTTTTTAGACAAAAAAATGCACAAATATCTCAATTGCAATGTGTCAAATGTCAAATATGTTGAGTAGATATAGTAGCTATGTTTGCTTCACTTTCTTTTAGAAGCTTGACAGATTTTACTTTTTTACAACAATATTGACATACCTCTAGTATCTAGCACTAGGCTGTGTTGTAACCTTTTCACACATTCTGAAAGCTAAACTCATTAATCCATATGTAATTTTCTTGCCCATCACTCTCATTTGGTCAAGCCCAATATCATTCATAACATTTTTCATATGTTTAAATTAATTAATTTGAGCTTTCTAATAGTTTTCTCCTATTTACCTTTTGCTGAGGGAAAACAAAAGAAGTCACTTCAACCGGATATTCCTAATTAAGTGTTACACTATAAGGCACCATCTAGCATTAGATTGGATACAAGTTCAATTGGCTAACAAATCTAGCAAGCTTGGGATATAAATTAATAACTAAATCTAAACACTTTGTAAAACTAAATATATATTCAATTAAACATGGGTGTTTGGTATGAAGCAAAATGATTTGTAAAAAAACAAGTGAGTTTCTTACTTATTTTGTAGTGTTTGGTAAGTAAATAAGAAAATATTATTTCAAAAATATTTATATGTTACTAGCAAAATACTATGAAGTCGGAATGAGACAGTTGAGTAGGGGTTCGAGGGTGGTGGCGGTGGGATGGTCAAGGGTAGAGATTGGGTGGATAGGGAGGATATAATAAACTTAAAATGTTAGTTATGTAACATAACTTGTTTTCCTACTTCCATTGAGGATGTTATTTTACTCATTTTTAAGAAGCTTGTTTTCCTAGAGAAAATATTTTTGACCAATCCAACATAGAAATATTAAAAAATATTTTCCTCCATACCAAACTCACCCTTAGTGAAACTAAAAAAGATTCTTAGTTCGATTTATAACAATGTATATCCAAGCGTGAGAAGTAGAAAAAAAAATTCTCAAGTAAGTCATTTATAAGTGATAGCATCTTTAGATAATTTAGTATGAATCTTACTTTGTGAATATTTGAATTATATTCAGTTACAGTTTTAAAATCTTGAAATCAAAAGTGTATCCAGTAAGAACATATCAAAACGTCAAAATTTAAAGTAAGAACTACATGTATTATGTATCATATACATATCAATTAATTTGATACACAATGTTTTAGCTATTGAACATTAGAGTTTATGTATCAAGTGTATTTATTGGGTAATGAGTACACGTATAGTAGATGAATAAGTTTGGGTGTATGTATCTGATAGTAATTGCCACTGATATGTAAAATATACCTATTGTTGGATCTGCAACAAATATGGAACATAATACATTGCATAAAACAAAGTTTATTGTAGCAGTGATGCATCAGATCAGTGATAACACTAACAAAGACTAATGATACATTGAAAATCTGTATCTTTGATAGTGACGGCCGTGCAATGGAAGATCCAACTTCTCCCTTTTTTTTAGGCATTTTTCGACAGTAGATTTAGAACTCGAGCATGCATCCTTCTTCGACTTCTACGCTCTCAAATTCTTCATGTTTAATGGGTTGTTTTGATCTATTTTGATAAAAAATTTCGTCCTCAATCAAATTGGATAAGCCCAATACTAAAAGAGGGAGCAAAATTCACATGTATCAAAAAATTGTAGATGAAAAGCTGATACATGATAAATAATACATTTGATAGAAATTTTTGTATCAAGTATCAATACTGATAAAGGTTATGTATCAAAACTAGTATTTGAACATGATACATTATGTATGATAAAATTGTAATGTATCATAATGTTGAAACGGAGGCATTATACATTAGTTTAAGAAACAAAATCAACTAGATACATTAAAAATTTGAACCCATATGTATCAGAAAAGATGAACAACTAAAAAGTCGGAAAAAAAGTCAATAATCTGATCTGCAGAAAGCAAAAAAAAAATTGACAAATAAATCCTCCTTTGCTCTGTATCAACTCCCGTATCTTTTTTTCAGTGTCAACAAATGGCGTCACCTATGGATCTCGATCCAAATCCCTTACCAGAGCCACCACCATCTGGACCTTTTCCCTTTTTTTGAGCGTTTTTTCCACAGTCGTTTTAGAAGTTGAAGATGTATTCTTCTCGGTCTAATTGGGTAAGCTCAATACTGAAAGATCGACCTTCATCCATACGTATCAACAAATTCAAAAATTGAAGTGATGGAAAGAGACCTTTTGAATAACTTGAAATCATTAATTAGAAAGAAAAAATGAAATTAAAAAATGGATCAATGGAGGTAACTGTGAAGAGATTTGTGACGTGAAAAAAGGAAGCAAAATCATGAGTATGAGCTTTCAAATTGATTTATCTGAAAAAGGCGATGATGCAAGCAAAAGACGAAATTTTTGATATTTTTTGAAACGGTAGGAAAAATAAAAATATATGATAAAAAAATGTGTGTTGTTAGGTAATTTTTCCATAAAAATATCTTATTATGTATATGTGTTACAACACATTTATATTGCGTATATTCATTATAGCCTCAACATTGTATAACATAAAATATATTCAAAATATAATTGTGTGGACATAATATCCAAGCTAAAAATCTACTCTCCCAATTCAATAGCAGTTGTTCACTATAAATTTGAAACATACTTAAGAAACAATAAATAATAGGGGTAATATTATTAAATTATCTTTTAAATATGTTAAATTTGATACTTTGAGAAATATATTAGATATTGAATAGTATTTAATAATAAGAGTAAAATAAATATAAAAGGATAAAATATCTTTTGATTTTCTAAATTAGATAAATATTATTGAATGATTACTTTTAATATAGTGAACAAATAAATATGAACGCTAGGAATATTGTACAACACGTTTTACACAAAATATATCATGTGAAGATAGGATTTGACAACAATATTGTAAAAGCACAAAATATGATGTAATATAATAGAGAAAAAACATAAAATCACCACTAAAGTTGTCCCGTATTTGCATAAAGACACCTTAATTTTGGAAGTGTCCTATCACCCCACAAAACTATTTAATATCTTTGTAAATGGGTCATTTTGACGCATTTCCTCGTCTGGGTTGTTACCACGCACATGAGGCACATGAGGCAGTGTTTTCACTGTCATTAACCAGCTATAAAGTGCCACATGTCATTTTATTTCTTTATTATTAATTATTTAATTAATTTACATCATCTTCCCCAAATTTAAAGAGAAAAGAGCCATTGGTAGCCCTAAAATCGATTTGAACGTTTTTTCCAAAGCAAGCTCAACGTTGGTGCTCTCTCTTTGACGAATTCATTCTTTTCCATTATCTTCTTCCCCCAAATTCAAAAACCCAATTACCTTTTCTTTATCTTCTTCAACTTAGAAGATCCATTTACTTCATCCATTTTTATCATTTTTTTTCTTGTCTCTTGCTTTTCTTTGCTTCTTTTTCTTCTTTTATCCTCTTTTTTTTTAAAAAAAAAGAACAAAAAAAATAAATGTGAACTCCATTATTCGATTGATTAGAGAGTACTATGAAACTTCATTTTTATTCTTATTTTTGGTTTGAATATAGAACTCCATTACCTTGCTTTAGTAACTTGAGAGTTGAATTGATTTTTTTTTAGTGATGTTTTAGTGGCGAAAATAGTGTTGTAACAGGGAAGCATCATGGAGGCTACGTTGAAGGCGACAATGACTGCTACTTCTGGAGGATTTACAGCAAAGAACAAAGGATTTGAGTAATGAAGGTTGAAGAAGAAAGAGGGAAAAAATGAAAATGAAAATGAAACTAAAAATTAAAAATAAAAAGAATTTAATACGTGGCAAACAACAATTGGTGCGTGATTGCACTTCTTTTCTTGCAATTGAGGTTGGGTGAAAAGTGAGATATTTATAACTCTTAAATTGTTCAATTGGTAAATAGGACACCCACAAAGTTAAGGTATCTTTTTGAAAATTCGGACAACTTTAATGGTAACTTTATGTGTTTTGTCTAATATAATATGAACAATTCTCATATTGGTAACTACTACCATATAATTTTTAGTTTTTCTATTAATAAGATTATTAAAAAGTTGAAAGAAAAAGGTTAAC
Organism: Solanum acaule; assembly: GCA_036250505.1. Classification (NCBI taxonomy): domain Eukaryota; kingdom Viridiplantae; phylum Streptophyta; class Magnoliopsida; order Solanales; family Solanaceae; genus Solanum; species Solanum acaule. The sequence goes on along the minus strand of JAJOOR010028053.1, from coordinate 3,079 downwards.
TATACTAAATTAAGCTATAAGTAAGGGATACCAATCCCTATTACAATAAATATATTGCTCTTTGACTATATTAAATTTGATGTGATATATATTAGGCATTGATTAATATTTAATAGTAACGGTAAAATAATTATAAAAGAATAAATTATCTCTTAATTTTTTAAATTGAATAAATATTATTGAACAATTATTTTTAATATAGTGAACAAATAAAGATAAATCGAGGAAGTATTGTATAATGTATAACACGTTTTACACTACATATATTATGTGGACATGGAACAGTATCGAAAATGCCAAAAATATGATTTAATATAATATGAACAATTGTCATATTGGTACCTACTACCATTAATAATTATTTTTAGGTTTTCTATTAGGAATATAAAAAAATTGAAAAAAGAGGACGAATATCATTCTTAATTTTAAATTCACAGCACCTCTTCTAAGCCTAGTTTATAACATCCATACAAGTAAATTATAATAATAAGTAATTAATGAAAGAAATTGATATAAAGCCATATATCCATGGATTTTTAAAAATAACTTCAAAACTTTTTCCTCTTTGTTGTTCTACAATGTCGCACATAGTGATTAATTTTAATCATAAAGAAATTAATAAAATAAATTCAAGAGAAGATATTAATATTGGGTGTTTATTTAATTATAATCAATATTTTTAGGTGAAAAATAAAATAAAAAGATTAAAAATTTAGTAAAAGGAAAGATAAATATCAATGCTAATTTATTTAACTTAAAAGAGATGTCACATTACTTCTATTAATTTATCTACGCTCCATGTGCATCTCCTCATTCTTGTGACAACACAATTGATGATCTACAATTCTACATGCAAAAACTTTCTCAACTCAGAAACTCAAGCAATATCCATACTACACTACGTTGAAAATGATTTTTAACTGCAATTAATTAACCGTCCTTGAAATTGCCTAATTCAGAAGGATTGTGAAATTGTCTTTCCTTCTCTTCTTAAAGATATCTGCACATCCTATCCTAGTAGAAATAGAAGCAAGTTGAAAGAATACATTATTGTTGGTCAAATATTCTCTAGTCTTTTTATTTTATATGCTAAAATAAATAGTCTTTGGAAGATGAATACTTTCAGTTTTTCAGTAATTATTTTTTTTTCATGATTTATCCTTTGTATTAAATATTTTTCTCCAAAATCTTTTCTAAAATTTAATACTTAACATCATTTAATAATAGGGATAGTTTAGTAAAATATTATATATATAATAATTATTATTTTCTTAATGGGTGTGTTAAATTAACTAGTGACAAGTAAAAATGAACGGAGGAAGTAATAAGATAATAAATAGAAAACAGAGATAAGTTCAACCGTTAGAAACATCAACAACTAACATGAAAAGAACTATATAAGTGCAACAACAACAAAAAAAATTAAGAAAGGAATAAAGATTTTACTTTAGATTTTGAAGTTTTATATAATATGAAGCTGTGAATTCAAGGTCTGTGAAGTATGAATTGAAGGCTAAAGGCCACAAAGACTAACGTAAGATACTATGATTAATATTTAAATTTATATTGGGAAAAAGTAATAAATTACAACATTAAAAAAAAAATAAAAAAAATAAAAAAAAAAATTACAACATTCGAGTTATCAATTTACCCAATAATTTAATATTAAAAAATCAATACTGAATCGATAACCTCATAATTCTTTTTAATATGAAATCATTAAAAAGTTGTTAACGTTTTATCAAGCAATACCCTTTCATCAAAATATTACACTGATCTAGATAAATTTTTTAAAATTATGCATACGTTTGAATATATACAAACACTCATATTACAACACATTTATATGTGTATATTCATTACAGCCTCACCATTGTACAACACAAAACATATTTAAAAATATATTGTGTGGACATGACATTTACAATAATATCCAAGCTAAAAATATACTCCCTCAATTCAATAATAATTGTTCATTATTAACTTGACATAAACCTTTAGAAATAATAAATAATAGGAATAACATTATTATATTACCTTTTAAATATAATTATTTGAGAAATATATTTTAAATCGAATAGTATTTAATAACAAGAGTAAAATAGACACAAAATGGCAAATTATCTGTTGTTTTTTCAAACTGGACAAAAATTCTCCCTCTCCCGCTGTCTATCAATACTTGTCCACTATTGAATTGACAAAGAGAGTAAAAAGCAATAAATGATTGGGATCATATTTTTAATATAGTAAAATAATTAAGATATACCACGTTTTACACGAAATGTATTATATACGTGGACATGGATTATTTTATCACAATATCCTTAATCCATATAGCACCAAGAATGGCGGACCACTGGTCATCAATCATATTGTTTATACTCCTAATAGGGGTAATCTTATTGTGGAGTATCCTGGTACTGACCCAAAAAAAGTGGTGTCTTTTGTTGGAATGCATCTGGATGTTGTTACTGCCAATCCTGATGAATGGGTATGTAAATTACTTATAATTTTGCTACATCTCTTTATGTCTATTACATTATTTTTCAAAATATCTTTGGTATTTCGTTCCGTATTTTATTAGGTACTTACTATCTTTCACGTCCAACATTAGAAATAGGGGTGGTAATTTCAGCCCATATAAAAAGAATAGAGTTGTTTTAAGAGCAACTTTCACATATAGCAAACACAAAATTTATATTTGTATGTTATAGCAAAGTTTGCATAATTGCGCTTTATAGCAAACATAAATATGTATATTTCGCTATACATATACAAAAGAAAACAATTGTATAATCTGCTTTGGTATACATATACAAAAAGATCAATTGTATAAATTGAGAAAGGCGAGTGAGCGAACGAGATTTGGGAGAGTGGCGAGCGAGATCTGGGAGAGGGAAACGAAAATATATGTATATATACAATTTTCACACATTTTATACATTTGCGTTTTTGTATAAAGTGAGAGAGGTGAGTGAGAGAGCGAGATCTGGGAGAGTGGCGAGCGAGATCTGGGAGAGGGGAGAGAGGGGAACGAAAATATATGTATATATACAATTTTCTCTCGCTTTATACAAAC
>JAJOOR010028052.1:0-18600 GCA_036250505.1 Solanum acaule | reverse complement strand
GCGCCCCCCCCCGCCCGATTGCGCCAAAATGTAGTTGTCTTGCTTGCCGCCTCGACGCATTCCCCTGGAAACAACTATCTACCAATGAAGAGATGACCGAGGTTGCGTGCGCCGGCCCAAGACTAAGGCCGAGCAACTAGCTGCTGCAGGATTGGACGTCTATCTATCTCACCACCCCCTCTATCAAAATGATCAAAAAGGAAGGCGAAGCTTCAACGACCAAAACCAACTATGGCTGAGCGGCCCCATTGCTGGAAAGGCTCGGCTTCAAAACCGTACGTTGTGGTAAAGGTCGTAATGCCAGAGGACTACCTACTCCCTCACTCGCTCTCTTTGCGCAGGCCTTTTATTTGGTAGGTAACATCGCCAAAACGTATGAAGAGTTCCCTAGCTGGAGGGTTTTGCACCGAGAATGGGTTGAGAGACCCGCGAACTGGGTGTGCTACCTATCGCTGCCTCGAAACCATAATCTGTTGATATACGGCTTGCCATATCAGGTGACGCGGAAAAACCATCAAAAAACGACGATAGGCTGAGTCTAACGAGGCTCAGGTGCGGAGCCTTCTACTGTGGACGCATCCGAAGCATAACTGCACACTCACACGATCTTTGCCAGTTTCCCGAGGCGTTGGAAATCCAGACCGGCTCAGAGAATCACTCTCGCTATTCATAAAAAAAGCCGCCTGAAGCCCCACCCTTTAGGTTGTTTAAGTAGGTTGGGTGACAGATCGGCCAGTCGTGACCAAGAAAGCACTGGTTTCGCTTGGTGGGCTCTTTCCTCGGATAGAGACAGAGCTAAAGCAGCCTATCCAGCCGCCTAACATAGGGGACGGAGGTACGGTAAACTCGGCCAGCAGGTGAGGCATTGTGTCGTCGAACAGAAAGAAATTTGCTCTTCCATTTCTTAGTAGGAGTGCTCCTATGTTAGCAGGACATTCTAACCCTCTGGTCTGTGGGTAAACCCTTCAAAGATAGAAAGCCAGTGTCCACTCGCAGAGCGGTATACCGAAAAAGAGAAGCGACTACCTTACTTTGGCATGGCTGTCCCCCTTTGCTAGTTGAGGCTCAAGAAGCTGGAGAAGGGACAGGCCTCGTCAACCTGGATCGAGTTTTAAAGCGTGGTTATGGCGGAATGGAATGTGCCCTATCCCGCGAAGGAGAGGAGCCTGTCATGTAAGGAATTTAGGTCAAAACTACGCTCTTTCAGCCGCGACCTTTACCACAATGACGCTGTCCATAGATCGGCTCGGACACCAGACCGCCCATGCCCGCCCATTTTGTCTTCCACGAAGATTCAGACAAAACCGAGCTTGGATGGAACTGAACAAGATGCCTTAGGGGAAATCATCTGCGCCAGTGTAAAAAAAGGGTTTTGGTGAACCAACGGGTTGCTCTTCTAGTTGAGCGATCTCGTTACAACGTTCTTTTTTTTACAGAGATTTCTGGTGAAAACTTCAATCTTGAAGCATGGGAGCTTCTTAAGATGTGAATGAACAATTCCCGGACCACCCATCCCTTCCTTCCCCTTCGCCCGGCCCGCTGTGCCCACCATCTTTATCTTTGTCTCCCCGTCCTACCGGGGTCCACGAAGGAAAGCAACTCGAAAAAAAAGCCCCTATTGTAAGAGGCTGGTGGAAGGTGTGAGATCCGAATCACGAGCGAGCTGCAAGCACCTACTCCTATCAAAATGAAAAGCAGCAAGCGGAACTTGAACTTGAAAACTCAGCTTTTCGGAGCGGACCAATCTTCTGTGCCGCCCCCAGCTCCTCGCAATATATCGTTAGGAGGATGGGACGACGTGATGGATTGGAAAGAACTTTTACCATAGCCAAGGAATGTTCCTGATCTGCGAACAGAACCGAAGGAGGTTACCGCGACAACAAACCAACTATTAGTTTAGTAAAGTCAAGCTTTGGCTCCCTAAAGACTTGGTTGCACGTTTTCTGGGAGTAATGCCTCCTTTCGGCGAAGGGCTGAAGGATGGAACGCGCAAAGTAGATCGTGCACCTGTCGTGTGACCCGTTGGTCCTAAGCAATGTCTTGCGCGAAGCGGCCAAACCTGTTATCCTTCCCTCTCTTTCTCTCGGGATTCTACATGACACCAACAGCTATGAATATCCCTATTTCAAGACGAACACCTTTTTCTAGGGTAATCGTAGAAGGAAGGCCTGCCAGGCCAGGAAATGGGGCATTCTTCCTTTTCTGGTTCACGTGCAGTCTTTTAGCTTATGTAGTCGTCGGCCTTCCTACACTCGTTACGTAAGTGAGGATGCCAGTCATCATAGTCTGAACTTGGAAAAGGCCCTTTCTCACCTGCAGCAAAGGCCCTTTCTCGCTGAGGTAGAGTCCATAGGCAAACTTCTTAGGATGTCTTTGCCCCGTTCCCAGTTCCTTTTGAAGACCCATAGTAGCCGCCCCGCTGTTGCATAGTTATATTCCTCTAATCGCTAATCACTGCCATGTTTCCACTCTATTTTCATTACGAGGATGTATCACGTCAGGATCCGTTGCTCAAACCGAATCTTAACCTGACTTCCTGAGCTCAGTTGATTCTTGAAGCAGTAGCTAGGAAGAGCACTATGCAAGCTTATAATTAAGCAAATATATAAAAGCTATCACCACCTCAAGCAGTAAAACAAAGTCGTAGCTACTTCTAGCTTCTATACTGGCCCTTCCACTTTGGTGTAGTTTTCATTTGTATTGGTACTGAATGAACATATCAAACAAAGGGGCTCAGACCTTGATGCTGCGACTCAGGCATTACTCAATAGAGGTGCAAGGCTGACAGAAGTACCGAAACAACCACAATATGCACCACTGCCAATTGAAAAACAAATTCTAGTTAAGGAGGATGGGGGTCAACCTCTTTCATGACCCATGGCCCCAGTGTGTCACTTGGTTAGCATTTGCTGGTTGTAAAGTAAAGAAGGGTGGTGCGCTTTCGAATGCTGCTCAGTCTTCTAGCATAGCGGAGTGAGAACTGGATCTTCTTTTTTTGGGCTACAACTTCGCCGAGCGACTGCGGGAGATTAGTTTCAAGCCACTGCCTCGAGAGGTATCTGTTGCGCACCTCTATTCCTCTTCTTCCGCTTATTCATGGTTCGAGGCAGGTCATAGCGTAGTGGACTTGGTGAAACTTTCAAGATGCCTTGGTGGTGAAATGGTAGACACGCGAGACTCAGTCAATCATTTTGAGGTCATGAGAACAAAGAGTCATAGAGATGTGAGAAGTTTTGCTTTCGCTATCGACGGCTCTCCCTCTCTATCTTGAACCTAGCTCTGCCCAGCTTGGATGAACAAAGTGTGCAATGCGTGGAGTGAGATCACGAAGATTAGTGAAGTAGCCTTTCTTACTGGACAACCGTTAGGTTACTATGGTTCATGGTCACTGTTCTCGCTGTCCCAAAATGGAAGTGCACTCCTGCGCACCAGCGGAAAAGGTTGACTTTTCCCTAACGCCAATAAGAAAGGATGGTGTTTTTAGCACGGATCAGGGAATGGAAAAGCCTTTGGATGAATGAATTTAGGTATCGAAGTTTGGGTTGTGGCACCACAACTTGGGTGAACTTCCATCACCAAGTGAGATAGGTCTTTGCAGCGTTAATGCTTTTTGCTGGTTGGTTTCATTATCATAAAGCGAGTCAATAGGAGCCCTACTTCCCTCTTTCCGACCTCATCGCATCATGGTTTAGCCTAGCCCTGACAAGCAGTTCACCACCCCGGCGCAGGCATACCACGCTTCGCGCCTGCGGCGCAGGAGGCCAAGCATTCTGCCAGACGTCCCGGCCTCCTTGTACCCTCACCCAACCTTATCTCTCGCCTGTCGACTTGAGTCTTGTCGTACTTAGAAAAGGATGGTTCTAAAGTAGGTGCCCTTTCCTGAACCAGAACCGGGGGAGGATGAGGGCTTTTATCCATCAGACATGAATGAAAGGGGTATGATTGATTTAAAGTCGGCCACTGATAGATGGCCTGTTCCTAGCCATGAGATGAGGGGGTTCTCAGCCCTCTTGATGCGATGAGAAAATGGCTAGTATTCAAGGCTAGTCCCAAGAAAGCAAGCAAAAGGGCTATCCCGATAAGAAGATGAAGCCTGCTTCTGGTTCCGTGGAAGGTGAAAGGGCCAGGGACTTTTTTAGGATTTCTACCCGCGGATGAGAGGTACAAAATACGAGGAGTCTCTCTCTATCCGTATGGGCGACCCCTCGCAGACCTATGCTCTGTAGAGATAATAGAAAGGGTTGGGCCACACCGGAGCCCACCCTACAAACGCGGGAACCTTCCTTCTGTCTTGCAGCCTTGATGCTCAGTTCTGTTCTCCCGTACACCCGCTTTTGCAAGGCTAGCCGGGGGGGAGGTGCTGTCTGACACTACGTTCCTCGATCTTCAAAGAAAAGCATTTTGGGGGGGAAGAAAGCGGCCCCAGCTCTTTCCTTTCACCGGTCGGTAAGTGCATCAGGCGATACCGAAGAGAATAACTCAAGGGCATTTTTGCCTCACAGATTGGTTTATGATATCAGGAATAGTGGCCTACAAAAGCTCGGACGAGCGGGGAATATCATAAACTCAAAGAAGACTCTCGTCGTCGACTTCCTCTCCCTGTAGGTCGAGCTTGGTTTGGTGGTTGCTACCAAGACGATTTCTTTATGCCCGTCTTTTATCTGCGGAGAGATGGTCGTTTACATGTGGGAGAAAGAATTCAAAAAGGAGAGAAGATTTCATCCACCAAGCGGGACAGACTTTTCATTTTTTCTCCCATGCTTTCTTAACAACCAAGCAAATATTTCAGTCTCCTTGGGGAGGATGTGAACACCGTAGCCCCTCTTTTGCCGAGGAGGAAAGAATAATCTTCCAAGCGGGAACAACAACGAGAGAAGGCTCGTAGCATCAGTTTGTGGATCGCGGTCTCACACACTAATCCCTACCGGTGCCCGTAGTAGGCCGGCCGCCCTACCTAAACCAATCATCATATCGGTCCCCCAGGTAGTGGTAGTTGGCTTGGTGAAATCCGATAATCGATTGGCTTTAGAAAGGCGAAAGGCGGCTTGCCCAACCTAGACGCTTTCCTACCATTATATGGTGTGGCTATTGTCCGGTAAGCAAAAGCAAGCAAGGGAGCCTCTGGCTTCGTCCGTTCGTCTCGCCACAACACAAGCGTAAGACTTTATGCGAGAGGGTAGAGCCCTTGATCTGTACCAGAAACAATGGTATCTCCAATTATAGCCCCTCTGGGATGTAAAATATATCTCTTCTCACCATCCCTCCTTCCTTGCTTTCAAGGTTTCGGCATTAAAAGTCAAAGGAATCATCGGAGCAATCAACGGAGTGTTTCCTTCCGTAACGGGGTTGGGATCGGCCTTCTATCCCGGTGAAAAATGTTCCACTGATTAGGCGTGCTTCTGTGGATGCTGGTTTTCTTCAATCCCAGGCAGTCCGGCCTGCCAGGCCGTATGCCCATGGGTGCTTTTTTCTAGACTAGACCTTCGGGATTTTTTTAGGGTTCATACATGCATTGATCCAGTCGAAGAACCCTTCTTGCTCTTCCAATTCAGAAAGACTTGTCGGAAATCGCCGGTTGGGCCGCTTTTGCCAACCAAAGCCCCAAAACTAGTACTTTATGCGAGAGGGTAAAGCCCTTGATCCTTTCAAGAAGCAATCGTTTCGATCCACCCCCTCGGTGAAAAACCGTGTTCTCGCGAAGAGAATAAGATGCTGCTCCCCTTCCCTCTTTCTTTTCCCGCTTTGCTAATCTTCCCCTCTAACGCGGGCCGGGCGGCGACGAGCGCGTAGCTTGATTCTTTACTCATTCCATACTGGGAAGAATTGCAGGAAATCGTTCGATAACACGGAAGTGAAGGCAACTCAACAGGAGGAATAATAAGGGGGTATATACCAATACCTATTACGGGTAAAAAGATGGAGATCGAGCAAGACGTGAAGGTATCAGAAAAGTAAATACCTGCCTGCTGCAGCAGGAGCTGCACTACAATGCCTCAGCTCTGGGATGGCTACCCGGCGAACATGAGGTCCCACTCACTATTCATGGCCCCTAGGTTGGGGGTCGGGGGCAAGCCTTCAAGACACGACTTCAAGCTGTTAGTACAACTACCAGGCTTTTGGTTTAGGGATCATGGGTGGGTGCTGATGATCCACCATATCTGTAGGGAGGCGGTGGAGAAAGATCCGGATTTCCCAGAGAGTGATTTTCCGGTGCGGTGTAACCAACAACTCAAGGCTATCAAGGGAAGGAGTTGCAGGACCGGTCATCGAATGTGAATTCGTGAGCAAAGCTGATCAAAAAGCCTACATGCACGGGCCCATCCCACAAAGTCCTACAAATGAAGACTCGGTCCTGTCAAGCCTGCTTTCCACAGGGATTGCCTCAGGGAAGAGGCCAGTCCCTGAAAAAGCCATTTTCCCAGTCCACGCCCAATCAGAGTAGTCAGTGTGCCCCACGTTCCAGCGTGCATTATGCCAACAGTGTCAGTAGAGTGATTGCCAAAACCTAGGTATGTTTTTGTGGATCTATGACAGGATCGTTTATTTACAACGGAATGGTATACAAAGTCAACGGGCTTTTAACCTAATGGTCGCAGGTTCAAGTCCTACACAACAACTCCTTAACCAAATTCAAACCCTGGAAGAGGATATGAGATAACCATAACGGATGTGTCGGATGGAACCTTCCCAGTTCCCGCTTCGGTTCCAAGAGAAAGACCCATCACACGGCTCACCAACTTGATCTTCCGCGGGAACCTTTTATTAGAAAGGGCAGGCAAAGCCCGAAGGCTGGGGAACACCACGGCTCCTCTTTTCTCGAGAATCCGCCGGGAGTTACCAAAATACGAAGTTCTCTTCTCCTTTCTTTCTCTTCTTTCTTTTTGATACTTGGTTGGCAGGGTCAGGGCCTTTCTCGCTGGGGACTGATGGAAGCAGCAGGGCTGGGTCTGCGACTGAACCAGAGCAAGACTTCTCTGTGGGAACCCCCCGGGGGCCCGTCGCCCCCCCCCCCACAAGGTACATCTCGCGCCTATGGGCCTGTCGGGTCTAATCAGCTGACCTTACCCCGCAAGGCCTGATATCGTACCCATAGCGAGGTAGTTTACTTGCCTTTCCACGATTCCTACATTGAGCTCTCTGTGCCTTACTTATTATGAGTTGATAAATCGATATAAGAGAAGGCGAGGGGCTCCAAAAGTGGATGCGATCGGCCTCAGAGGAGCCAGAAACCGTCTAGGTTCTTCCTAGGAAGATTCCTTCTTTCTTTTCTGGGTAGAATTACTAAATGAATACAAGCTGTGGCTAATACCCGAGGCATAAAAGAAGCATTTTCTACGGGATCCCGAAACCACCAGCCCTGCCTTTGAAAAGCACGGATGCCGTTACAAGTGTTCAAGATAGTTAAAGAGTTGAGGGAGAAGAATGGGAAATTTTTCTCGCAGACCGGTCGATAAAATCCTCCGAGTGACTGACGACTCGTGAGCTCGCAGGGCTCATAGGATGGGCAGCAGCTAGTTGCTCGGCCTTAGTCTTGGGCTGATCTTTTTGCACTCATTTCAGATCATAGAGGTCGGGCTTCAGTCGAAGAACCTTCTCCCTCCCTTCCAGGAGGGATGAGAGAGCAAGCTGGCGGGGGGGGCAAAGGCCGCTTCTGCCTTTCCACTTTCCACGAGTCAAAGGCCACCTCGAATGGCGTGAGCCGCATGCGGGGAGACCCGAATGTCATCCAAAGAAAGGAAGTTAGCAATGCCACACTATACTTCTTCACTACTCGTACAGGGAAGTTCTATCTAGTATTCCAACTGATGGAACTTTCGACCAAGAGTCCTCTGACAAGGACATCTCTTTCTCTGCTTTAGTCCTAAAGTCCATTAGGTCATGACATTTGTTTGATTAAACGATTATCAGGTGATCCAGAAGACCAGCCCGTTTCCACTCTTTTCTTTTCTTTTTTCTAAAGTCCAATGAATTTCAATCCCTTATCTCTCGGCTCGGGAAAGAAAGAGATGTATTTTGAATTAGAGTAAGGGCACGGAGGAGAAAGGAATGATGTCCCGGCCTGGGCTGGCTCTTTCTACTGTGGAATTCTAGTCCGTTGTACCTAACCTCTATTCACATCGCAAATAGCGGATAAGGCGCATCTGATCCTGTTAAGAAGGCAATCTCACTCACCCTCTTGACCATCGGAGGGACCTGTGTGAATAAGGTCTTAGTCTGTATGGGCATTCTGGGCAGGCCGCAATAAGTCGCTAGTCGAAGGTTTAGACCCGGGGGAGATTGGTGCCCCTTGAGGTATGCCGAAAAAAGTCAAAAAAAAAGAGCGCTAGGGAAGAGAGACTCAGTTTGACTATAGGTTTTCCTCTACAGCGGAGCGTTGAAGCTTGCTTCTTCGGAAGACTTTTCTTGGTCGTTTTCTGAAAGATCCTGGCTTTCGTACTTTGGTGGGTCCATTTCAGATCAATTCTTCGCTGCAATCGCTTCGATCCTCGTTTGGAGAAAAATCGTGGTGGAAATGCGTTTCGCTCCGCTTAGCCTTATCCACCCTCTAGGGGACCTGGACCTGGTTCACGCAGTCAAGCAGCAAAGACCGGGAATTTCTTCTGGTTCGCTACTATCTTTTCCTACAGCTCACAGTGTGATGGGAAACCTTCCCGCACGGTTCGGAGAGCACTGAATTAGAAAGAACCTATTTCACCAAGTAGTGCTAATTTCTCCCTTTTTAGAATGGCTCCAGTGACTACATTTATGTTAAGTCTGGTCGCTCGCTTCCCCCCAATCCAAAATTTTCAGGTGAAAAGAAGAACACGATAAGGCGATGGTACAACCGTGGAATAAAAGTTGTGCCTCGACAAGAAGCCTCGTAGAGCCCTGCTTTGGTCTCTAGTTTGATGGTTTTTGGTTTTTCCGCACCATATTTTGATCTTCCTCTTCTTCGATCCGGAATTCCCCCCTTCATCTTCGGGCAAGCGGGTGAACTCAGGGCTAGAACCATAAATACTATCCGAAATAGTGAAGGGTGCTTGATTTTTGGAACAGACGGCAGTGTTTTGCTGACGCCTCGAATCAAGCTTTTATTGTGACATGCTATGCTTTCTCCCCCATTTCTATGAAGAAAGAGATAGAGGTTCTCAAGAGCGGATCTTCAAGAGCAAAGACCGGAGAACAGTAAGAGCTGACGATCAGGAGATAGGGAGGATCTGACAGAAGTACGAAATTCCGATTGTTCAGAGAATAAGATCGGTTCTATTAAGAACAGGTTGTATTGATGACCAAGAAAAGTCTTCCGAAGAAGTTTTGGCTAGAGCTCCCAAATCAGCTATATATCTACTGAGGATCCCCCCCTAATCTTAGATAGGTCTTCTGAGGGTTCGCCGCGGTTCATTGCTGTGCTTACACAACCGATCCTGCATACCAATCAGACTTGATTATTGGTATATCGATCGGTCCAGCACGGATTGAAATAGGAGCCGGTTCGACAGAAAGCTTTTGAAAACGCAGGTAGGTACCACTACCAACACGAAGGAAAGCAACTCGAAAAAAAAAGCCCCTATTGTAAGAGGCTGGTGGAAGGTGTGAGATCCGACGTGCCAGCTACGCTTCCTATTCTAGAACAGTGACAGCCTAGTCTGATTCCCCCTAACTAGAACTCTGCGAGTGAACGCAAAGAAGCAAATTCTCCGCCACTAGCACAAGTGAATAAGAAATTTACAGGCCAAAGATTTATCATCTCTATGGGATTAAATCCCGAGTTATTGCGAAGCATCCCCAGAGAGATAGATTGTTGCCATTGTGCCTTGGTCGTCGAAAGAGACAAAGAAAAGTCTTCTTAGTCTTCCGCTTTTTCGATGATAAAGTCATCTTCCTCCTTTTTCCCAAGAAGTCGACGGCGTTACAACTCGCTCCGAGCCGAGTCAGTGTTGGGGTTGGGTTGGTTTCCAAATCTGCCACTCCTTGGGCGAGGCCTTCTGTATCAGAATTGACTATTCTGATCTAAGTGGTCTTATTCTTTGTCCCGGCATACCTGTCACTCGCTTTGCCTCACTGTGCTTTGGGTTCCCGTTCGCCTTCCCCCCCCTCATCTTTACCCGCCGTCCCCGAACGCATAAGATAGAAAAAGGACCCCGTATCCCAGACCCTGCTGAAAAACGTGAGCAACTTCAGTTAGAAGTTCCGCTCGATAAGATACAGTTCTTGTACTACTTGATTGACTGGTAAGAAAGCCAATAATAGGAGCCATCGTCTTCTTACTCAGATAAGCTTGCAGAAGGAGGTAGAATCGGGGGAAGAATTATGGCTATAAAGGTCCTCGCCAGCCCAATGCAGGTTGAAATCTATGGAATCTAAGCCTCGATTACTCGAGTTCGAGAATAGGGATCTCCGGACCCGGGAGCCCAGATGTCAACATCTCTATGGGGCCTACTCTAGTCTTTTATCTGCGAAAGAAAAGAAGAGCTTGATCCGCTCGAAGAGTTTCCCACCCAAACTGTGACTTCTTTCTGATTCCCCAATCCCAGCTTGGACTTCCTCCGACGATGTCCCCTGGGCAAAAGGAGGTGAAAGCCAAAGGAGCACGGCGAAAAGCCAACCTTCTTTTTTTTAGGGGTTCATTGAAGTCTGAGATCAGCCCAAGACTAAGGCCGACATGAGCCTGATGAGTTGACCAATTCCTCTACCCCGCTACCCGTCCGAGAATCTCCATCTGCTCTAAGTGGGCGCGAACTAGAATCCTTATGTCAGCTTGGTTGTTCAAAAGACTGTCTCTTTACCCCTTGTCAGAGCGTAAGCTAGTGATGCTTTCGGCTACTGGACTTTCGCTTGTCAAAGAGGGTTTGACCTCAACTAGGCTACGGGTTGTTATTCTGGTAGACATCACCCGAACGCCGCATCCTAGACTCGAGTCAATCTTCCTGGAGAAGACTTGAAAAGGAGCAGGCCGTAGAGAAAGAGACAAGGAGGAAGAAGGGGGCACTACGGGAAGAGCATCCAAGACGCGCTAAGGCGGCCAACTCGAAGGGGCTGAAGTTCGACGCAGAGCTTTTTGGTTGTTAAGTTATAGCAGGACTGAGCAACATCCAACGGCTCCTGTTGGTGCCACAAATTGTAGTCTACTCGACATGCGTCGATTCTTTGCTGGACCTGTTGGCATAATGCACGCTGGAACGTGGGAATTCGAGGTCTCATCTGAGGTGAGGGTGGGATGCCTATCAAAATCAGAAAAGATGGAAAAGGCTTGGGGACGATGTTCGAAATCTAATCAGAATAATCTACTGCCGAGAATTCATTGATAATGACTTTTCCAGGTTCTAGGGAGTCTTTCTATCTTTTTGGGTTGCATGCCCAAGGCAATGCGGCCATCAGCTCTCGGCTTGTTGGTAAGGTGAGAGCTACTAGAGATCCTGGCCCCCTCCCTTGAAAGCTCCTGGTGCTGCGACTACCCCTTCGTACTTCGATCTAATCAATCGATCGATCAAGAGGCCTAAATGTATACCCTAGGCCAAGGGGTGCGATCCCCCGAGCAGCTCTTCATACTATGGGGTTATATAATCTCCTTGACCTTTCTTTGTCTCGAACCCCATACCCCTATAATAATGGGTGGATTCACAATCCACTGCCTTGATCCACTTGGCTACACCGGCCCCCCTTCTTCTCATCATATTAAAGGAGCGCGAGTGAAAGAAGTTACTGAAAGTAAAGCCCCTTTTGTTGTGTTGGGCAACATGGGAGTGCGAACTCGGTTCCCCGTACGACACACACAACTATTAACGCTCTTAACAAAACCACTTCTTCTTTGAACAGTAAAGAAGGCGATAGTGGCATCGGTCTTCTCGTTCCATGAGGAAAAGGTTATTGCAAGATGTTCGTCCACCCGCCGCCTTCGGTCAACTCAAACAAGAGGCGTCGAGAGAGATCTTAGATTCCGTAAGTAACAATAGCGCGGCTACCGTTGACCGGCTTCGCGAGACCATTTCGGTCTACACACACATGGCTAAGCGCTATTGGGCGGAGCTTTCTCAATCCAAGCTAACTAATAGAAGAAAAGAGTCCCCTCTGCTCTTCCGGGAAAAGTCGCTTCCTTTTTTCGGGGTGTTTTAGTCACCTTTCAATGGCTCCCTTAATTATGTGCCTTTTTTCTTTTCGTTATGGTAATGCAATGCAAGAGGTCAGCAATTCACGTATCACTTGAGTAGTAGTACGAAACCTGCTGGGATAGTGGCGCACATTCTTAACCAGTTCCGAAAGGGCAGTCTAACCCACAGGCTGCAAGCACCAGCTTGCTGGCAGAACTGTTGGAAGGTTCGTCCAGATCTCTTCCCCGGTCAACCCACTCAATATCCGAGAGAGGGTAGGCTTTTGGCGGCCGCAGAGACGCCATCGCCTGTGGTGTTAGATCAGAAAGGTGACCACATCTAGTTCCGAGGTTGGCCTAACCTAACTCCTTGGGGTTATCCTGCACTTGGAAGAAGAAGTAGAAAAAGGATACTTGATCGCAGAAATTTTCTATCACATTTGCCCGACACGAGATCTCGGTCAATCAGAGCAATTTCTAGGGGAAAGGGACGAAGTGAAGACGGGGTTTACTCAAACGAGTTGAATAAGCAATTCCGACTACTATTTTAGAGTACCGAAGCTCGAAGAACCGCCAGGTTGTCGAGGACACGTCTGAAGAGGAGGTTCAGGCTATGCCTGGCCATCATAACATTCATAAACGGTGCATCTTAATCATGGCCACTAATCGACCGTCCCCCGTTGGATCAAGGACCGCCATGATCCTTAGAATCTCGACCTTGACCTTTTGGTTTGGGGACGACAAGTACTTCGTCTCGAGTAGGACACCGGTGATCTCTACATTCACCTATGTAATTTCGCGGTTCTCTTTGTCTTCGAGCTTTCATTCCTCAATCCCCTCAACAACAGCCTTCATTAAACCCCTTCTTCCTATCCTTGCTACCTATGAAACGAGTCCCTCTTTGTTGACCTCTAGAAAACTCATTTTTAAGGTCTCTTTATGACCCTTGACTTGACAGATTCATTCAATTGAACCCACACTCAAAGGAGGACCACAAGCTCGCGAGGTTCGCTGTCCCCCTCTTTTCCGGTCCGGCCGCAGCTTAGACAAATCTTTTTGTGTGAGGCCGCTGTTCAGCCTTCGAAGTACCGCATAAGCAAGAAAGCCAATAGACGAAGACCGGACTAAAAGAGATCTCACTTTCGACGATTGAACGTTCACTTCATTGATTTGACTTCACTTTACTTAAGATTAAAGATAGGGGCATTCACCCTGATAGGCTAACCCGAGCTTACCCAGGGCCCAATCCTCTCATTACTAAGGGTGAATCAAATCCACATATCGTACGTCTCACCTGGCGACTCCAGACTTGAGTCCCGGAACCGAACGATATTTGTCCCGCATATCACTAGGAAGATCATGCTCATAACTACTAGCTATCCATCTAGCCCACGATAGCGAAGGCTCAATGGAAGAGGAGAAAGAAAAGAAGGTATGGTGGTATAGAGGTAGTCAAGCTAAGAGCTAGAAAGTTGCAATTCGGAAGACCTTGCTCGACCAAATAAACGTAGCAGCAGGGATATTTAGAGATGGGACGGAGACACGGTCGAAGCACGCCCATCCAGTGTGCTTCATTAAAGAGACAGATTGTGGGTCAGATCAATCCATTCCGGCTAGGAGATGACTTGTAATCGATCCGGCTGTTGGAAACCCTGCATCAAAGTCTTGTCACCCTGCCCGGGGGTCAAAAGAAAGTCAGGATATGGCAAAAGCAGCTCCACTCCAGTGAAGCAAGACTGAATCCGGAGAGTTCGATCCATGTACTCTGTTCTGTACACTACAGATTTGACTACTTGCAAACCTCTAACCAAGGCTTGCTTGAGAGTAGGACTTGTCTTGTCTTTGACTTCAACCCGCGAAGGGCTTACCCCGAGACCTAGCATCGTTAATCAGCGGGGGTATATGGGAGGAAACCAGTCTGCAGTAATTCAAATTGCTCCTTCGGATCACTAAGTAAAATCTTGACTCACACATACCGCGGTGTATTATGTTGTTTAGGTCGATTAGAAGGTGCAGAAATAGCTAGAACTCTCGCGAACAAACACAACCCCTACACACACCTAGGAGCACCCCCTGTCCTCGATCGAAAGTTAGCTCGACTCAAGTCGACAGGCGAGAGACCTTGATAGCAGGAGAAATAGAGTCTTTTTTTGGCGACTGTAGCGGAGCCGAGTACAAGATAGTTACCACCTATCATACGGCCGATGTTCATGACCAATTGGATCCTGACATACCAGTAGGTACCAGAGCCGGCTATTTAGCTCCTGACGCCTTAGGGGATCCTGTAGCAATGGGAATGGTAGGACCGATGTCGTAGGTTCAAATCCTACAGAGCGGACTCTTCAGTAACCCAGGGTGATCCGACCCCTTCGGTCGAGCTTCCTTTTCAGCCCTCTCACGGTGAAAAAAGTGGTTAACTATATCAAAAAAATCTATATCGTCCATCCGAATTTGGGCCGGCTTCGTGATTTTATGCTTGGAAAATGCTCTTGTATCGCTGGGCTTCCTTCCCCCGCCGCACCTCCCTCCCTTCGTCGAGCAATCAATCAAGAATGCCTCAACTGGATAAATTCACTTATTTCACACAATTCTTATGGTCTAGAAAGACCGAAGCACGTCTCCCTATAGCTTTGACTGCCAGGAGTTCCACTTTCTCTTCCGCAGCAAGCCTAGTCGGGTTGAGTTGCGTAATAGCAGATTCGTAGGTCAATAAATCGTTGGATTTGAAATCGATGTTCAACTGGGTAAACCCGCGCAAACAAAAACTCTTTCTGATTATGCTAGCGAGCCCCTATGCGATAGCTAGACTCAGAGCGAGCCCGACGAAGGGGGGACGGGGAAAGCTACAGGCCCAAACCGGCCCATTCAAATCAAAATAGAACGAGCACCTACGACATAATAAGTAAGAATCTTAGCGGAAGCTCTTCCTGTTGAACGTCGGATGGCACCTTGCTCCGACCTGAGCTATGGTTGCCGGGTCTGTTCAAACAGACCCCGCCAAGCAGCCAGTTCGATCTGGCAAGCCAAAGGGGCCGTATCACGAAGTCAACACATACGTTCACAGCTAGGGACCATGTTCAGTCCATGCCAATATTATTGGAAGCAATTATAGATATATGACAAGAGCTGTAAATTAGCTTCATTTTGTTCTCCTAGAAAAATCTTTATTACATTAAATGTAGTGTGTCCTACTGTTAGATGAACTACACCTCCTGAATTACATCCCTCCTTGCATGCATTTGTTGATTCACTTCCCTCCTGTGGCTTCCCTTCCGGGTTCATTTCATGCCCCCTCCCTCATTGGTAGTGAAAAAGTAAGAACATAGATATGTTTACGAAGCCAAGAGCCACTCATCTGAGCCAGCGGATTCGTCACTCGACAGCTCAAAGCTGACCGGTACAACCCGCGTGCTTGCCTATGTGGAAATTCTGCTACAAATGGATTGGATGCACGGAACTCACCTAAAAACCCAAACCTGCGTGCAGTCGAAATAGCCCATCCCTTGAGCGTGGAGCCCTTGCTCTATCCCCCCTTTGATTTTGGTCGTCTTGGTCTCGACCTTGTTGAGCTCTCCCTGATCGAAAGTTCCTATTTTGCTGCCTCTTCGATCGTCTCCGACTCCCTAAAAAAGAAGGTCTTTTGGAAACCTTTTGAAGTGGGCAAACCAAGTCAGCCTAGGCGAAAGAGAGTCCCGCCTATGGTCCATCTCAGAAGTGGATTCCCCTGCAAGGGTACGACGCTTTCTCGAGCCTTTTTCCCTCATCCCTTTTGGGGACCACTTAGAATAGACCGAATCGAAGGCGGTAAGCTTCTCGTTCAAGAATTTCTTAAGATTAAGGTTCGACCTCACTTGCTTGGTAACCTCTTTCCCGGTCAGAGATAGGAAATCACCCTCAAGCACAACTGATCCAAGCTTGCAATGTTCAGTGGTGGGGCAAAGCACTAGCGAGAAGCTCTGCAGGGATCTGTCGTTAATGATTTGACCGGGACACATCCAATTGAAAGTCTAATCCCAACCTCTTTGGAAGGAGCTCCAAAAAAGAAAGGGCAAAAGAGACGAAGGCCAAAGCATTGACTGAAGTCTAGGTTGAGGCTCACTCATTGAAGTGTGACCGTAGATCTGGCCCAAAAATGGGATGGGGGTCAAGACGCTGTCGGGCGCCGGTCAGTAGGAAATTGGAACAGTCTCCGATTTCAAAGAAAAAGCTGAGGCCTTAGTCGTTCAAAAGTCAGACTGTCGTAAGCCCGACACTATTCTATTTACTCTCTCAGCCTGGGGAACGCAAGTTTGATCGAGGATTGGAGAGGAGAGGTGGAAGAAAGGGCGCGGGTGGTTAAGACAGTGTAGTCCGTTTTCACAAGAGTACGGAGCTTCAAATCCCTTTTCTTGAATTGGTCCATTTCGAGTTGGCCACCTGTGTCGGTTTGGGGTACGGTCAGTTCACCGGGAGGATCGGAAATCTATTGAAGAGTTGGTGCTGGGTTCTCTCAATGAAATTTTCCATGTTGCGCTAAGTTACTTACGGATGTATGCATAGGGCACTATTCGCCTTGGGAGTGGTTCGGCCATCAAGTCAAACAACTCTTATATACGCGCTATTTCATGCACACTTGCTGGGCCTTGACGAATGGCCGGCCACCTTTTACGTTAGAAGAGCAAAAGGCCCAAGGCATAGCAGGATGAACATCGAATTCATTGGATCTTTTTCCGCGTTCGAAATCCCCCCCTTCTTCCACTCCACCACGACGAAGCCTCCTCCTCAGATAAAGATGTCTCCGACGCTGATCTCAAGCTGGATGAGAAGGCAAACCAACCCTCGGAGAAAGGGTTACGCTAGCAAGCCCCTCCCCGGCCGGAGAGCCCCAGTCATTTCAATCTTTTTCTCCCAATTCTAAGAAAGAAAAATCCCGAAAAATCCATCAATAAATGACGAACTCCATTATACAGATGATACCTTCGGCCACCCCTCAATGGCACTAATAAGCACACAAGACAGCAAAGGCAAGAACATCCGAGCAAAGCAAGCCCGGAGATGTTTAAAGCGGAGGGAAAACCTCCCTTTACCAAATTCAAGGAACTAGATGAGCTTACTACTCCAACTGTAACTGGATCGAAAAGAGAGTGGACGCGGCCAAACCAACCCACTGAGCCAACCTTTTAGATTGAATAAAGTTACTAAGCTAGTCACCTCACCTCTCTTTCTTACCCGCCCTGAAATGGTAACACCGAGCTGATCCAGTAATTGTCTGTACTGCTCAAATTCCCTATCTTGGCCGCGGGCAAGCTTCCTGAGAACCAGGTGCCTTTTCTCAAAAAGAGACGTGTCTTGCACTCTGCCATTTACAATAACGTTTTCCTTTTCTTTCTTCTTTTTTAGGTATCTTGTCTTGTATTGAGGTATACCGAAGAGATTCGTAAAAGTAGGTAACAGAAGGGGAGGGATTGACAAATCTATAGTGGCGGGTCTATCTTCTTGAAGCTATCAGTGTGATTGATCAGACAAGTACCAAGGGCCCGGTCGTACCCAAACAATAATATTCCAGAGGGAAATGCAGAACATGTTTAATAAGCCTTAGTCGACCTCCGGAGGACAGATATCCGAATGGCGTACGGAGCTGCTTACCCTAAGACTTCACCCTTTGAGTTCTCGAGTGAAAGGGTCCAAGCCCCGAAAGGTGCCTCTTCCTGAATTTACAGCCAAAGCTAGCGCGCTTGACTAATAAGATAGAAAGGGCCAACTTCGTTTCTCAGGAAATTTGCGCAGCAGAAGATCCTGTGTACTTGGGATCAGCAGAATTCTAAAACTACGGAAAACATGCAACGGAAAATGATAAGAAGACAATCAGGAGGTTGGCTGCCCTTCGGGCACGCCTCCTATGCTTATCACTCACCGGTCGGAGGAGTCAGTGGTTGTGGTGGTGGTGGAGAACATATTACGGCGAGAAGCGGCTCTTTCACGCTTATAAGCTTTGGCATAATATAGAAAGAGAGTGCCAAGAAAGACTACTCATCCAACGAGTTGGCATACCTCTTAGCAGTCCCCCTCCCCTAGCGGTCCTGCCACCACGCCGCAGAACAGGAGCTCTCGGCCTTCCTACCAGAATGCCTTCTTGGTCGAAGAGCCCCTTTTTTACTAGTAAGGACGTAGGAAGAAAAAAACTTGCGCGAAGGAGAAACACCGAGTGCTGACCACACTGAGAGACACGAAAGGAGGCCAATCCTCTGGAATTTGATTTCCAAGATAAACCATTCGATAGGGCTAGAGCTAGCCGGAAAAAGAAGGGGAAAAATAGGCGCTGACTCTGAACTGGCGCTATCCCCGGGCATAGATTCGGGGGACAAGTCTAATTCATCATGCCACGGAACCCCTTTAGAGCACAATATAGTGCTGAAACAAGTGTGGGCTTTTATCGAGGAAAGCAGGCTTGATAGGGCCAATAACTCTCGGCGATGGTGCATTTCCAATTGGGCTTGGTGGGGGGGGGGGGTCCGCCAGAGAAAATGCAACACGATAGAAGAGTTCGCTCCGCC
>JAJOOR010028051.1:0-20977 GCA_036250505.1 Solanum acaule | reverse complement strand
ACTATGTCAGCACAAGAAACAGTTGCTGGGCAAGCCTTTTCGAGGTTTGTTTTGACAGCATCAATCACATAGAAAGCTCCAAGAGAGAGGTTAGGCGGACCATCTTTCTCTGCTTTGTTTTCTGGTGTTGAATCCAGTAGAACTGATGCATCACATCCCTGTGAATAATCATTAACAAAACAGTTTCAATTTCCATCTCTTGCATGCATCTATAATATAATGACTTGCATTATGCACACAATTAATACATACTCTAATGAAACAATCATGGAAAAACATCCTGAGAATACGTGCTGGGACTTTAGGATCAAAAAACGAAGCATTGCGAATTGTTTGATAAATAATATCTTCAGCATGAGGACATGTTTGATCATAGTATTGAACTCCAAGAGTTGCACTGCATAGAGGGACTATTAACGAAATAAGAAATAAGATTGTAGAAAAAGGAGCCATTAATTAAGCTTAAACTGGTATCTAAGGATTTAATTAATTAATTGCAACTTGAAAGGAAGATGAGATGATTGTGCAACAGGATTTTGGATATATATAGCATGGAATGAGCAAATAAACAAATAGTATTGTTGGTGTTTGGTGCATGGAGATATTAATATGTACTTTCAAGTCACTCAATTAGTAATAAGAGGGAAATTTGAAGCTTATTTTGTGCTTTGAGACTAAGCATTTCCAGCGATGCTTTTTATCTTGTACGATCAACAACATTACTAACAACAACTCCAAGAATAGTACATTCTTCTACTAGTACAAATTTCTTTTCTTTCACATATATCTGCTTTTATTTCACTGTGATGATCAAGAGTCTACATCTCCCTTCAAGAGATGAGTGGTCCTTTTAATATGGTTAGCTTGGGTAATCCTTACCATTCGACTCAAAATTTATTTCTTTAACATGATATTGGACTCTCATATATCAAATATAATTGTCCACACACCAAATGTCCGGTCTTGGCATGGGAGGGTGTGTGAAGAGTGGTTCTCACATTGTCATTCATGTGTGTTTTTTTAAGTCTGGTTTCCCATCACCACCTCTATTAAATAAATGTATTGACATATTAAACGAGGCAAACTAATAATGATGCGCTGGAAGTTGCCTTGCATGCATGCTTGTTAAAGTCGGGACTTGTTGAACTGATGATCATCTGATATATGCAATATGTTTTCCCTGCATAGTAACTCCGTAGTTACGATGCGAATTCGGAATTTAGATTTTGTAAATTTATAATAAGCTAATCATATCAAATGTAAAAAAAAAAAAAAAAAACTTTTTCTTTTTGTACATATATAAATAGTTCACGAGTGGAAAGTACTGGTGAATCTATAAAACTCGTCTAGGAAAAAAAAGCTTCTCCATTAATGTCAAGGAATCAGGGTCGGACCAGAAAATGAGGTATATATATAGTTCGCCAAAGTAAGTAACTTTAGTCTAGATAATGTATATAGTAAGAAAAAATTTCTATATTTATGTATGTACAAATTAAATTCAGAACTCAATTATGAACACTTGATATACTATTTACAAGGTAACTAATAAACTAATAAAGGTGTGTATATAGGTAATTTATCCAAAAAAAAAAAAAATGAGGTAAGGGAAAGAAAAATGAGAGATGGGCCTCACTAACACCTCGTTTGGATGGTTGTTACCTGTTGTATTGTATTGTTAGTTTAAATATATTTTTGTTTTAATTATTACTTAAATTATAGTGAATTGTATTATTTAAATATCGTCAGGTAACGACGAAAAGACCCATCTTATGTGATTTAGTGTGATCGCGTTGTTAGCTTAATATTTTCTTCCCATTTTGTCTTTATTTATTATTTAATACATTTCATCTTTTAGTGTACTTTTTCATACTAGCTCTAACCGTACCCTACTTTTCTTTAAAAAATACAATATAATACATTATAAAATAATACGTAACAATCATCCAAACAAAGTGTAATGTGGTGAAAATTCAAATAATTAATCAGGTAAATTCATGTAATTATGTGTGGAGTTTTTCTTTAACGTAAAACACAAAGAACATAGAGTTTTTCTCTGTTTTAGTCAAAGATGGAAAGAGTAAGAAGCACATTATATATATAGAGAGAGAGATAGAGAGATACATATATGCTAAACAGAGGTAATTAACGCACCATGGAGAACGTTAAAAATCCTTTTGTCTAGTGTATATAACATGAGAATATAGTCCCACTAATGAAGTCTAAGGAGGATGACGTGTACACAATATTATCAAGTTGTTTCTACTTTTTCTAGGCCATATTAAGTGAATTGTTGAAATTTGGTACACCTCTTAAGAAATATATTTAACGACATAAATTTAAGACTATTTTTCATTATTATCCTTTGGATTATATTTAAATTATTCTATTAAAAATGTCAAGGAATTAAGAATCTCATTAAATGAAGAATAAATATACTAAAAAGGAACAATTCTCTTAAATTTTAAGTAATTCACTTATTTTAAACTATGAAAAAAATCTCAGTTATTCACTTAATATCGACTAGAAGAAGTAATAGATAACGGCTGTTAATCTGTTTCTTTCAGGTTGGTCTAAAGCTTCAAGGCAAACAGTTGGTAAGGTACTAAGAGGTATACACGTATATACATACATAAAAAAAAAACTTGGCTGTACTTGAAAAGATAGTGCTTCTCCTGGATTCAAGGGGAAGAAAGAAAGAATAACTGCCTTATGGTTGGAGTTTTTTTTCTTTTTCCAACCCGATGTCTGAGTCCGTATTGATGTTCTGATTAAATTCGAATCGTGCATCGTTCATTTGGAAATGTCGCTCCCAACATGATTTTATCCATATCTAGGATTCAAATCTGAAACCTCTGATAATTATGGGTGAAACAGTTCCACCACTAAACTACTAACTTTCCTTATAGTTGGCGTACATTATAACAACAGAAGCTTTAATTATTCCAGGGTTTGTTATTTTAATGAATTAATTAAGAGTATATTGTGCACGTTTTACACTATATATCAAGTTAAACTAGTATATAGTAATATTCAGTGGGTAATTAGTTTCACAAGAAGTCTGATATATATGTTGACTTGTAAAATAGTGAAATAAGATGTGAGGTTAAAATTGCACTAATAATATAAAAAAGAAAAGTACATTGATAATGTATATAACTGAAGTCGTTGGATTTTATTGAAGACGAGATCATGTTTCTTGTGATAGGAAAACCACGTACTGTAATAGATTTCATTGCCATGCGTAAAAGAGATATTTAGTGACAATAGATTTTCTATTTAGAATTGTTGTAAAGATATTTAGTGATAATTGAGTTAATGCTATTACATTCAGAGTCACTAAAGTGTTTAACGAAATGTTGATTATAGATACTCATATTATATTATTATAGTTAAATATAATATAATAATATTAATTATATTATTACCGCAAAATCTTTTGTTTGTTATGGTGTGATGGCTCAACATTGGCCCAATTGTATGGATTAGCATTTAGCAGTTTATAGATTACGATGATCGTAGCCCAAACCGATTTAAAATTGTGAGTAGTTTTTTTTTGGAAAAAGAAAACAAAAACAAAAATTGTATTAAAGTTAAAAAAATTTAAGTAGTAGTAAAATGTTTGAAATTTTTCACTTTGAATTAATTGTACTTCTTCTGTTTCAACTTGTTTATTTTACTATTCTTTTTAATTTGTCTCAAAGAGAATGTTTTTTTTCTTTTTTTTGGCATATCTTTAATTTAAAACCACAAAATTTAAAAGTGTTCTTTAATTTTTAAAATTTTTGTATTAAGTCAAAATAATTGGACAAATTAACAAATTGAAAGAGAGAATATGTGTTAGTAAGTTAGTAGTTAGCTTGTGAAGTTTGTTATAGCTACATTATTAATTAGGTTAAGTGGTAGTTAGTTGGTTGCCTAATACACTATAAATAGCTTGTATTAACTCATTCTTGTGAGTTTGTAGTTCAAAATCGATATGTTCTTTACAAATTTGACATTTTCTTGATTCTTGTTTTCTTTTACTGTCTGTATAACGAAGTTTCTTCCGTGGTTAAGGTAATAAAGGTCAAAAGTAGGTTTAAAAGATTAAATTGAAGGACACATGCCAATGATCCTAAGAAAGAGACATAAATTGTGTCATAGGAGATCGTTAGCACTTAACTCTAGCAGGGATAGTTGAATATTAGAGTTGTCAATATGAATCTGTTTAGTTCATACTAACGACATGAGCTTTATGGCTTGAGGGTTGGAGACTTGGAGTGGTCCATCTCGTTAACCGGATGGACCTTAGGATATTCAACACAACCTAGCTCTTCATTATTTTCTTAAATAAATTAATGTTTTTATAATTTAAAAAATACAAAATCATGATTATTCTTTTACAAGATAATATTACATAATGTCGCTACTCAAGTCTTAATTTCATAATTAAATAATCCCAATAACACTAATCAAGTACCGTAAAAAATCCAATAAGACTTCCACGACACTAATATATAGCACATATACATTCAATACAAACGCGTTATATCTATCAAACACATTTGGATCCGATAGATATCAGCTAGGTTGTGTTTAACATCTTTATTTTCTTCTATATGTACAATGCATATACATTGTTAGTTGGTTAAACACAAAGAAATAACTAAATTTTAAGAACTAATAATATTTGAATTAATATAAAAAGATATTACCAATTTGGTTATCTACGTGATGACTGATGAGGTTATAGAACTTATTTAAATTGACTTTTGATGTATAATTTTTTACTTTTATTTAAGCTAAATCCAAATCAACTCTAAAAGAGGAGCGATACATCAGCCATGGGAGCCGAACCCAACAAAATACTATAATAGTTATTGAATGGTCATGAATTCAAATCTACCTATTTACAATTTTGATATTATAAATAAATCCTTATAATAAAAAGATTAAAAAATGAGTTGTTGGCTAAAATTGAACTTAGTTCGCAACTCGCAAGGATGGATTCTCTTACTTCTACCAGCAAACAACTCTATGTTCTTATATTCCTATAGAGTTGTTATATTCCTTATTTCTGTTAATCTCTCAAGATATACATGTAGGTCCGCCTCCGAGTGCAACTCATTCTATTTAGAGTTTGGACATTTTATTCTTCAATTTAATTTCTTTATGCTACTACTGTTATAAATGTGCAAAGAAAAAGGCTGTAAATTTTAGGGGAGTTGAGATGATATCCTTCAAGATTATATTAAAACAGTACATCATATGCCACGTGTCAACTTTAGAGGAGGTAGTCCCTACATGACAACTAAGAGTACACCACGTGTCAGAAATTCCCAGCCTGTTCTCTTGTCCCCACGTCAAATAGGACCCCCCCCCCCCCAAAAAAAGCAGCAGACCTAAAGACAAACCTGAAAGGTAGTCTTATTAGTAGCCAGTGGATCACCACGCGGGCAGCCTCGAATACTGAGCACGGGGCCCATTCTCCTAGAAGTGGGTCCTACCCTTCACATGACCTAAATATCTTGCCCACTTTTATTTTTATTTTTATTTGATACTCAATATTCATATTGACTGAAAAGTTTCAAATTAGGTAATCTCATACTCAAAAAAAAACTTGAATTTAAAACCTTTTAATTAAGAATGAAAAAATAATTATCACTCTACCACAACTATGATTACCTTATTGGTATGTGCCCCACACTTGTACCATTCTTATAATTATCTAAACATATTTTCATAGACCTCGTAGAAAAGGATAGCCATAGCCTTTGAATTAAAAAAATCAATTAAATTTGAAGTTTTAAGACCAACCCCCTCTTAATATTATTTTGGTAAATTATGGTCCCACTAGCGGCTATAGGTGACCCCACCTTCTACTGTGTATTGACTAGTATTCATTGACCCACCCCCCTCTATCCATCTTTAGTGGGCCCTACTGTCTACGTGGGTTACTCTAAAGTCACTTGTAATTTATGAAGTAATCCAAGTGCACGGGGTAAATGGCCCCAAAGATAAGCACTACAGTACACTGTTACAAAAAGATTTTGAAGGAGCAGATTTAAGTGTTACACACGATAATACAAGAACAAAATATGGTCCCACGTTTAGTAAATATAAATCGGATTAAAATCAATCCAACCTAACCAAAAATCGGATTAATTATTTATTGAAATATATATACCTCTTATTATATTTTGGTACAAATTTTACTTTTTTTTTAACTAAGATAATGGATAGAGCACATTAACAAGCACTAAAAGGCAAAAAATTGAGTGCCCCAAAACTAACAAAACAGCAAGTTGACATTGAAAATTGACCAACCCATGTCATCACATCACAGCAGAGCAACCTCCTTTCCTACCGGAGGAATCAGATTCTAATTCCATTTGCTTTTTCTAACCTAATTTACAAGCAAAATGTTAAAGCAGCTACGAACTAGACCCAAAAAAAAATCTTTTGAAAAACTACAGCTAGATGCTTATCCAGAAGACATTAAAAAAAACAAAAGTTTTATGGGGTCTAGAACCCTAATCAGGATTTAGAAGAGGAAGTTTGATCATTTTCACTGGAACCAGAACCAACCATAAACTGAAGCTCTCTCTTGTCATAAATCTCCAATGAAAAATCCCTAAGCATCTGTGTAGTACTTGTAGTTGTGGAACCAATAGAACTCGAACTTGGAGCCATGGCTGAAGCAACAGTGCTTAACTTGTCTCTATTGTTATCACTTTTTGACACACAAGAGCTGCTGCTCAAATGAACCTCATTATCAGCAGAGACCCCTCCTGCTGCATAACCCATACCAGGTTGCATTGCAGATACAAAATTTGAAATGGGTCTTCCAGGTACGTTAAATATTGGAGTGGCCCACAACTGAGCCCCAACTGTTGTATTAGTGCCTGGCGGCAGCATATAGAAAGTTGCCCCACCGGTAAATGCAGTGGTGGGTACAAGTCCATTCCCTGAGCCCACTGGCCAAACAGGAACAAGACCTTGTGGGGCAATGGGAGCCACTGGTGCAAAACTTGACGCCTCATGTACCTCAAAAAACTCGCTATTTGCAGCCCTTTTCCTTCTCTTCGTCGAGCTTTCTCCCTCGTTATTTGCCGCCGGAGAAGTCGTCGGTATTTTCAGCGTTCCGTTTACTGATACAGCGATGGCCGGAACCGTACCCGTTCCAGTAGCGGCAATGATTGCTGGCTCGGCGCGTTCTAGAAGCCACCTTATAGTTTCACCTTCCGATTTATGACCTAGTTCCCGCGTTAATTGGAAGATTCTAGCAGCACAAGCTGCCGGCATACGAATTCGCCGACCACGGCCTTCGACTTTCGTGTGCCGGTCCTTTGAAGATCTTTTCACCGGCTGTTTCTCTACCTTTTTTAATTGCATATTCATCCCAACTGACGTAGAAACTCGCAAATCGTTTTCCTCCGGTTCTTCCTTTAACAACAGCATCATATCGGTTGACGGCGCCGGAGATGGATCCACCCCTTCCGCATCCGTGACATTCCCTACCGCTGCAATGGTATATTCATGAGAATCGCCAAGTAACGGATCAATCTTCGAGTCGTTCACCTCGTCATCTTCCTGTTCAATGTTTTGGTTGTTCTCAACACTGGCCATTTTGCAGAAAAATCCAAACACAGCAGCAGATAGCTGAAATCCGAAAAATAAAATAGTTACAAACCCCAAAATTTAGAACTGAAATTAAACCCACAGAATGCATGAAAAACGATTATGAATGACGAAAAATCAGAACAACAAAAAATAATAATGAAGAAGCCAGACTTGATTCCGAAACAGTTTTTAAGCTCATAACCAACTTTTCATAGCATAGATCTATAATAAAAGGACAAAATGAAGTAGCAAACCTTGGGAGTATGAATTCAGCAGTGCTAGAAGAGAATGTACGATTGATTGGAAATCTTATGAAAAATACCTTCTTCTTCTTCACGAACACTTGTATGGAATATATCACAGGATACAGAGTAATACATTATACAAGATTCAACTTTTGGTTGGAGGTGCTAAAATGAAATACATACATGGAAAGAGTAAGAAAATGACCAAGGAATAAAGAAGTTGCAGGGGAGAAAAACTAGTGCTGTGGTGGTGTGTGAAGGAGCTGTTGGGAGCAAGAAGGAAGAAGAAAATAGGAACGCTGGTGTATTGTAAATGTGGTATGTGAGTAAGAAAGGAGGATTGAGTTCCTATTCTGAAAGCTTTAAAAAAAAGAAGAAAATTGAAATAACTACAATATCCCAAAAAGTAACTGTGTAATTAATGAAAATTGACTGAAGAAGAAATTAACAATGCTATGTCGGGAGCGCTACTCCCAAATGGGTCATAAGTAATTCGAATTTAATTAAAGCTTTAGGGATCGTTTGATAGAGTGTATAAGAATAATGTAAAATATGGTGTATTAGTAATACTTGCATTAGTAGTGCTTGCATTAGTAATACTTGCATTAGTAGTGCTTGCATTAGTAATACTTCCATTAGTTATGTAAGCATTATTTCTTATACATTATTTGATTTGATTTATTAGAAATAACAAATTTTGCAATTTCTATTAAAAATATACCCTTCACACTCTATTTATTTGTACACTTCCTTTGTAACAAAGTTCTTTGCTAAAACATAAAAAAAAAATTATTTGCTAAAACATCATTAACTCTTCTTCTTCTTCTTTTAAAAAAAAATAACATTAAATAGTTGTACTATTGCGTCAAAATATTTTTGTGGAAAGTTGGCAAATACTTTTTTTTATCAAATTTATCATCACAATAGTAAAAATTTTGATTAAATTATATTGAAATTGAATTTATTTTATTTTATTTTTTTAAAAAAAGATACTTAAGAGGTCATAAAGTGTATGAAGACACCTAAAAATTAAAAGACATTGAAAAGCAAATCAAAATAAAAACAAAAACTTATGACAACAAAGAAACTGAAAAGGCTTTAAGGGTAGTTTTGTAATTATTTAATTAAATGCAAGTTTAAAATGCTATGTATTACTAATACCTAGAATTCCTTGGTATTAGTAATACACAAGTTAATACACAATAGAATGTATAACTAATACTTGCATTAGTTATACATGACATGAAAAAGTATATCAAACAAGGTACTACTAATACACACATCTAATGCATGCATTATATTTTAGACACTCAATGAAAAATTAAAATGCGAGAAGAAAATTATGCTAGGTAAAAAGTTGATGAGACAAAGATCAAATTAGACCTTAATGGATTGGTGTTACTTTATTTTTATTCTTAATATATTTTAGATAAAATGATTTATAATTTATAATATAATAAAAGATATATTTTGATAATTTTACCCTAAATTTAATAGATTGTCAAAAAATAGTGTTAAGTTCAATAATGGGTTTCACATGACTAATAAAATCTATCAATTGATATTTTCTTTTCTAGCTTCTCTTGCTCTTTGAATTTCTTTCCTTTTATTATGCCCGATTTTCCCTAATAATATTAATAGCAATAAACACATGAAAAATAAAAAGTAATGAAGCACGATAAGTAGTTTAGAAACCTCTTTATGATATGTCTCTTCTCCTCATACATCTATTCTAATTTTATCAATCTTTTTGGAGATGGATATGTCATACAAAATGGTGAATTTCGTTAGTTACGTAGATATACAATTAATGTTAACATTAGGTTTAGGATGTAAAATTAAAATAAATATAATTTGTTATATATTAAAGATAATTTCAATTATGTAGTATATGTTGAATACTTTATAAAGTATAGATGTCTTAAATTGAATAGATACATATGTTTGTGAAAGAACATGATCGACTATTATAAGAAATAATTTGTTCATGAAAGAACATGACAGTTATGAAAAGCCATATGTTCATAAAAAAAACATGATTCTTATAAAAAGTCATTTGTTCATGAAACAATTTGACTCTTATGAAGAGTCATCTCTTAAGTTCTATAAATACAAAGACTTTCTAGAAATAGCCTAAAAAAAATCTACATGTATAAAACAAAAGGGCTTTGTTGTATATAATTATTTATATTTACCCCAATAAGTATATGAATAATATCTCTTTAAAAAAAGTGATTACACGCCTCAAAACCATCTTCTTCTTCAATTATATTTTCTACTATTGTTTTTATAACAATATATATGTTAAAGAGTCAAGTAACACCATCATTTTGATAGTTTTTTTCCCCTAAAGTTTACATATCCGCCAATTAAATAGTTAAGGGCTTTTTCGACATTGCCGCCTTTATATTATCAAATTATACTGTTCAATTATCTGTGGTTAGATGAGGACTTAACATAATGCAAATAGTTCAACATGTTTAATAAAGTTTGGTATACTGTTACGGATTATTTGATAAAGTGCATTAGAAAAGAAAATGCATATACTAATTTTGTATATTATCCATATTTTGTTTCAACCTCTGTATGTGTACCTTTATTTGGTACATTAGCCTTAGATATATATATTTTATTTTGTATTTTGGTATCTGTAATTAATACATGAAAATTTATGATATTAACATATGAAATTTAATGCATTTATTATCATGGTTAAATAAATAATTATCCCTAATTTTTTTAATCTTTTCCACCGTATTATAGATAATATTATTTTTGTAAACAAATATTCATTAATTTTTTTAAAAAAACTTATGCAATGGCAGCAATGCATATTATTTTTAATGTATCAAACTAAATATTACACAAAAAATAATTTCAGTATAAGTAACCCAAAAATAACAAATATTAATATCATCATTATTTGTACACATGCTATATATCCTATTGTAAACTCCATAATGGCATGCTTTTCTTGAGTAAATATCTGATTTTGTTGTGCTATTTATACTTAAAATTTGTATATATAAATTGATTTAATTAAACTTTTTATTGAAAGGAAAATAAATATTACGTATCAATTTTTAAATTTAAAATCAAAATAAATTTATTGAATCAAATTGATTTGATTTTCAATTTGGATAGTCGTAGCCAGTGGACCACCACGCGGTCGCCTGAAAAAGTGTGCTGAGGGCCCACTCTCCAAGAAGTGCCCCACAAATATAATCTATCTCTACCATTCTTATTTATTAAGAAAGTCAAATCAAATTACAATGAGTGAGTATATGTAACTTATTTCAATTGAACATTTATATGTTTGATAAAATAATTTTATTAGTCATTTTTAATTTAAATAAGTTTTTTTAGTTATGCACATCATTAAAATGCCTAAAATTTTATGAATTATTGAGACTAATTCATATATTGAATAAGGTAATTAATTAATATGTACTTGATATTGAGGATATCACTCAATTTTTGTTTTCTTTTATAATTGAAGTGAAAGTAAGGAATAAAAACGCTTTTTCATATATTCAGATGTTCGATTAGAATAAATAGAAATTTAAGTGTTTAAATGAAATTGATAGCAAATTTGACGGGCTTCTGAGGAATTACATCCAATGGCCTTGTAAATTGGTGATTTTTACACCAGATATTAAATTTTAACTTCCAAATATTTGTGCTTAGTCATTAAATTATTTAGATTTCAAATATTTTAATTTTCCAAAAAATTACTCAGATAACTTTTCAATTTCGAGACTTTCACTCATAAAACTTCTTTTTTTTTTAATTAAAATGTATATTCAAACACAACTTTAAATTCTAAAATCACAATTTCAAAATCTCATTTTTTTTAAAAATTCTAAATTTATGGCCAAATGGGGCTTAACCTAGGACCCTTTGCTTGTTTCATGGGCTAATCTCTCAGTTTAAAGTCATTTTTATAAAAATACTTGAAGTTCTACAAATAAGGCACCTAGGTCAAAAAGTTTAAAATTACTCACCTTTAAAATTATTTCGATAAATTATGAACCAGTTATTTAGAGTTGTTCAAAATTAAATTGAAACCAATAATTCATACTGAAAAGAGGTTATTGATTTTTCAGTAATGAATTATTGAGTTAGCAATTTCGATAATAATTTTTATTTTTTATATCGGGTTATATTTTTTTAATGATTTGAAATTTTTTCTTGAGGGTGATCTAATAATAAATTAATAAATTATATTTATATCATTTGACATATAAAGTCCTTGACTTAAGATTTTAGTTTATACTTTTATTTCTAACTGTCTCAAACTCTCAATTATTCCACAAGATGCTAGTGCTTGATGTTGAGCAAAATTGTAATCTATTA
This sequence comes from Solanum acaule, assembly GCA_036250505.1. NCBI lineage: Eukaryota > Viridiplantae > Streptophyta > Magnoliopsida > Solanales > Solanaceae > Solanum > Solanum acaule. The sequence goes on along the minus strand of JAJOOR010028051.1, from coordinate 8,774 downwards.
ACTCATTTGCATGGTTCATTTGGTTATCACCTTATTTCTACAAAATGATTTTCAATATTTTTTTGGTATAAATTTTAAACATTTAAACAATAACCAAACTGATAACGATTACTAATAATAAATAAATCAAATCTAAATAATTTTATAATAATTTAACATGCTGACAAATTAATAATTAATAAATCAAATCAATAAATTTTAATTGAACCGATCGATACATTGTGTGGTGTTTATTGACTAGTTTTCATTGACCCACCCCTCTTTGGATGGGGACCACTTACCACTCATCCCCTACTTTTTTCGTGCGTTACTCTTAAAGTCACGTGCATTTTCGAAGTAATCCAAGTGCACGAGGCAAATGACCCCATGAGCCATGACAAGCACTGCCACAAAGGGATTTTATAAAGTCAGGGAAAAAAAAGGAGATTCATGTGTTACACACAATACAAACACGAAAAAATGGTCACACACTTTTATTAATAATGCTTATATTAGTTATGTTTGAATTAATTATATATAAATTATTTTTTATGCATTGTTTGATTAGGTGTATTAAAAATAACATGTATCGCATAAAAATATTTACTTACAAAGATAGTCTTCACAATTAAGGTGAAAAAAATGAAAAAAAGATTTTAAGGGGCAATGGGGTCTTTAACCATGCTAATGCATGTATTAAGAATTACTAATACTTAAAAATCCATGATATTAGTAGAACATACGTTAATACACAATAAAGTGTATAACTAATGTTTGTATTTAATTATACGTAGCATGAAAAAATGAATCAAACAAGACATTACTATTACATAGAGTTAATGCTTGCATTATTTTTGCTAATACACATGGGTCGTTTGGTAGAGTGTATTAGCAAAAATAATGCATACATTAGCTCTGTGTATTAGTAGTCCCTTGTTTGGTACACTTTATTGTGTATTGAGGAGGGTATCATTAATATCATGGATTTCTAGGGATTAGTATTGCAAAGGGATTTAATACATGCATTAGCATGGTTAAAAACTCAAAAACACTTTTACATCTTTTCAATGTCAGTCAACTTTGAAAATATATTTAGCAAAATCATTGAATATGCAAGTACAACAATATCAGTACTTTTACATCTTTTCAATGTCAGTCAACTTTGAAAATATATCTAGCAAAATCATTGAATATGCAAGTATAACAATATTAGTACTAATACAACTATTACTAGTATACTCAATTTAATATTATTTTTATACATTCTACCAAACGTAGCGTGTTAGTTTTTAAAACCAATCCAACCTAATCAAAACCGTTTTGCTTTTCACAATCACAAAGAGCAAAAATACATAAAATTCAGATCCCCAAAGCAAACGAAACAGGAAGTTGACATTCAAATAAATTTGACCAACCCATGTCATTACAACAAAGGAAGCTCCTCTCTAGAGGAGGAAACCATATTTTATTTCCATTTGTCTTTTTAAAAGGCTAATTTACAAGCAAACTGTTAAAGCTAAGACAAAGCAGCTATGAATTAGGCTAAAATTTAGTGCCTAATCAAGAACCAACTACATACTTATGGGCCTAGAAGACTAGCTAACCCATTCTCTGTCCACTATTGAAAATGTAATCAGGATTTGGTGGAACCAAAACCATTCATAAGCTGATGCACCTTCTTGTTAAAAATTTCCAATGGAAACCCCCTAGTAGTTGTAGTTGTGGCACCAGGAGAAGTCGAAGTTGAACTCGGAGCCATGACTGAAACACCATCACCTAACTTGTTTCCATTCCCAGCACTTTTTGACACACATGAGCTGCTCAGTTTAACCTCACTAGCATCAGCAGCATTGACATTGATCAATGGGCTGGCCCGTAAATGAAGCCCAGCAACAGGTGGCAGCATATAGTACCCATTGCCCACTGGCCAAACAGGAACAACACCTTTTGGGGCAATGGGAGCAACAGGTGCAAATTTTGACTCCTTATGCCTGTCATAAAATTCGCTATTGGAATCCCTTTTCCTCTTCCTCATCAAGCTTTCTCCCTCGTTAATTGTCGCTGGTACTTTCAACGTTCCGTTAACTTGTACAGCAATGGCCGGAACCGTACCAGTTCCAGTGGCAGCAATAATCGCTGGCTCAGCACGTTCCAGAATCCATTTTATAGTCTCACCTTCAGACTTATGTCCCAATTCCCGCGTTAATTGGAAGATTCTAGCAGCACAGATCGGCGACAGACGGACTCTCGTACCACGTCCTTCCACTGTCGTGTGTTTGTACTTTGCTGATTTTTTCACCACCTGTTTCTCTGCCTCTTGAGATGAGTTCGCTGCAATGGCGGATTCATGAGAATCGCTAAGTAACGGATCAACACCTAAAACCTTCGTGTTGTTAACGTCGTCATGTTCCTGTTCAATATTTTGTTTGTTCTCAACATTGACCATTTTGCAGAAAAATCCAAACTAGCTGAAATCCAAAAACAAAAATGGTTACAAACAATTAAAACCTCACAAAATTAAACACGCAAAAGGCGTGAAAAACGAAGATTAACAATTGCAAATGGTGTGCTTGTGAGTAATGCAAAATCAGAAAAAAAAAATGAAGCGATTGATCAGAATTCAGAAAGAAATTCGTTGTTGTTGTCATCATCATCATCGTTTGTTCTAATGAATGACTGATTGTAATTTTCTACAGTAAAAAAGAGTGAAAAAGGAGCATTTCACATGAAAAAAATTCTTGTCATCATCGTCAACGTTTGTTCTAATGGTTAAAGGATAGTTTTGTATAGTGAAAAAGTAGCATTTGACATAAAAAAAAATGAACAGGAAAGAAGAAAACTTACAGAAGAGGATAAAAGACCTTAGGGAAAATGGAACCCCACTTTCGTGTTGTGGGTTATATATATAGAAGGATAATTTTAGATGGTCATATAAATAAATTTAAAAAAAAAAGAAAAGGTCACGCAATAAATGAGGAGATAATATTAAAGTTATTGTTTAAGGAAGAAAAATGAAGTCATTTAATATATGAAAACATATTATTAAAGTTTTTTTTTTTGTTTAGGACAATAGAGTCACTCAATTTAAGAAAATGCATTATTAATTTTTTTTAAAGATAAAAAATCACTCAACTTATGGAGATATTTCATTAAAGTATCTTTTATTGTTTTTAAAACAACAAAATCATCCAACTATTGTCTTTTAATTAGAAAATACATGTCACATATTTAACATATCATATATGTTGTTTTTTAATAATAAAATGTATTTAACCCATGACACTACCTATTTAATTCACCCAAACAGAAAAGAAAAGTTATTTTAAAAGTTCCCAAGTCTATTTTCCCATGATGTACACATGACATCACTAAACTTTTTTTATAATGTCATTGATGTACTTAGAAATTTTTTTTACACATAAATTTAGTTAATTATAAAATAGGATTAAAAACAAGTAAATCAGGTCTAACTTTTTTTTTTCAACTAGGAGCTAATAATAAAAAGAAATAAAAACTACATTAAACCTTGAAAGTATTAAATAACTAGTTAATATCACAGATAAGAGAGAGATTATCTCATTAGAACGGGAAATAACTTGTTATTAGTGAGAAATATGAGATGTCGTTTACTTCTATCCAAGAATTATTTTATAAGAAAAGTTATTCTAGATCCTATCAATAACCTATCCTGGATTGTACTTGAGTATTATCGCGTACGTGACCACAAATCAATATAAGTTTACTCGAGTATTATTGCGCGCTTGACCGCAAATCGACACAAGTTTTGAGGTCGATTCGTGATAGTTTAGTTAGCATCGTATTTTGTGTCTTGAATAAAATGGAGAGTCCGATCTTGATGATATTGCGTTATTTACATCAAAATTTATTTTCTAATCATGGTTTGAGGCAGCAAAATTAGTCTTAACAAGGATTGAGTTTATTACTCATACATGGGCACGACGAATCGTTAGTATTCAATGAGAGAAAATATAAGTCAGTTGAAGAGCAAAAAAACATACATTGACATTTAATGAAGTAATGATTCATAAAATTTAATTTTATGATACAATTAACATATCGTAATTGCATTGCAAATGCTATTATTTAATATCGTTATTTATCATTTACGTAAAATAATGCTATCTTACATACAATAAGACTTACATGCTATTTTGCATACAATAATACTTGTGTGCACCAAACCAATAAGTTATCATAATGTTTTTTTCCTTATAATTGACTTGTGGCGAGGAGCCAAACATTTCACATATTAAATTTTTGAACCTACAATATATGTTTTAGTTGCTCCACCACAACACACAAAGATGAGTATTCAAAGAAGGCTGTGATATATATAAGGTATGAATCCCCTTACATTATTAAATATCTGGGAGTCATAACTATAGATTTGTTTTCAATAAGATTTGATGATGACATTTTGGTGAATCATTTTTTTCAAACATTAGAAGAAGAAATAAAACAGTTGGATAAAGAGATAAATTGAGATGTACTATCACTTTCTCATTCTTGTACATCAATGTGATCTTAGAGGTTTTTTTACCAAATATTACAAATCAACGATCTCAAATACATTTATTAACTTACCAAAGGTTACTAAATCTCATATTTCAGTTATGAATGCTCATATTATATTTGATGTTCCGATAGGACAACTTATTATTGTAAATAAGTTCGAGTCATGACTCATGTGTAAGTATAATAAATCAATAGATTCCAAGGTTTAGAATCTTCGAAAAAGGAAAAGAGCAAATGATCATAATATAAAGGTAAGGACCGATGAAAAGTTCCGAAACATAATAATTGATGAAACCTCTAAAGAGGTGCAAATACCTAATAAGGTAATCACTTACTAAAGAATTAATAAGGTGATTAAAGTCCAAATTATATGTGCTTTTACAGCAGCCATTTAAGGTGGGATATTAAGAGGCAATTGTTTCTTCTAAGTAATAAATTTTGGACAGGACTAATTTTTTACATTCTAATAACAAAGATATATATAGAATGAAGGCAACTTCATAAAATTTGTGTGAGCCGAGTGTAATATCTGTTCAAGCAACTAGAAAGAGAAGATATTTGAGATTAGAATGTCTTCTTGGCATCATTAAATCAGTGTTCACTATTCAATATCCAACAACATATGCCTTTGAATGACAAGCAACCTCTCAAACTTGAAGAATACCCTATTTTATGCAAGTTTTTCAACACCTACTTTTCGGGGAAATGAGTGGCAGAGCGGCATACCGAAAAAAAAAACAAGAAATAGAAACAAAGTAACTCGACCAGAGAAAGATGTTGGTGTTACAAGCGAGCTGGACTAGCTGATTGCAGCTCTCACATCCTTGTACTTCCCCCTCAAAATGAAGAAATATTTGTAAGTAAACAGTGATTTATCACTTCCATCATTCATAAATTCATTTCCATCATTCATAAATTCACTTCCATCATTCTTCAAACAATATAATGTTGTTCCCTTTTGCTATAAGGATAGCTTCTCCACAAGTTTTGTGATAGACATGAACTTATAAGTAATGTATCCATCATTTCCTTCAAAGTTCAGTTTTTTTTTCATTCTGCAATTTCATTAGATTGAGGTCAATAGGGCAATAGTTTGATCGATAATTCCACTTTCCAAACACATTTCTACAAAAGGAGATTTATACTCTCTTCCCTATCACTTCTTATCTTTTTTCCAATTGATTTTCAACTTTAATATTATATTGTCTAGACATTTTTATACTTCATCCTGACGATTCAACAAATAAACGTTATCGTATCTAATGCAATTATATTGTCAATAAATTTATGAGATATTTTTTTCCACCACGAGATAGTGTTGACTTCATATCACAAATGGCAGTGTGAATCAACTCAAGGGATTAGAACTCTTTTCAACAAATTTATAAGAATGCTTAGCATGCTTAAATTCAACACAAACTTAACATTTTTATTTATTGCACTCAAAGTGAGACAAAACTTTCAAGTTGATCATATTTCCTTGCAAGGTTTTGTAATTGACATGTCCCAAGTGCTCATGTCACAAACAGTTTGACTCAAACAAGTAAAAACAAATAAAATAATTGAGTTTGAAAAGCTCTCCGTGAGGTAGCTTTTTTTTCTCCAAATAATTTGTTCCTACTTATTACAATTTTGTCCGATACAAACATTGTTTAGAGTTAGCACCTTGTCAAATGTCCTTTTCAGAAGGATTTTTTCATAACTTTCAATTTGATTATTATAGAACTATCCATAAACATAGTCTCATCGGGTCTAATAAAGGCAATATAATCTAAATGCTTCTTTTACAAAACATGACAAATAACTATTCACCAATATTCATATCTATACAAATAGTTATATTTTAATAGACACATATTTTCATGAAAAATCACAACAATTTAAGTGACACTCTTACATAAAAGAACACAATTATTTTGAACAAGTATAAATAAATAAATAAATATATATATATATATATATATATATATTGATGGTTTCATACCATACCATATACTAGTAAAAGAGAAACTCAACGACCACAATATCAAATATACTCCAAGAATTTTGTGGGTCTAACATAATACAAAAGTTTATTGAATTTCATATCTTTTGCTCCAAATTTTTATTAGACACTAAGTCAAATTTTATCTTTATTATAAGCAAAGAATCCCTACATTTTAAATATGATCTCAAAAATATTTTTCAAATATTTGAAAATAATTGTTCCACATATTTTTCCCATACTATCAAAATGTCATTGGCAATATGAAATCTCTTTTGAAAATATTGTTCTACAAAAGAATTATAGTGATTCAATTCCCTTTGACAATCGTTACACAATGTCAAAGTTCATTCCATAGAAGCACCTATTGCAGGCACAAAATCACTAACTTTAAGTCCCTGGTCTTTTTTGCTATCACAATCAGACATACCACAAATAAAGACCAATTTTTTTGTACAATTTGTTTCTATTTAATAATGAAGTTTTATATATTCTTCAAATCGTCAACTGAATGAACTTTGCATGTGGATGAAGTTTTTATGACTTCAAATCAGTTTCAATTCAAACGGAAGAGAAACTCAAAAGTACAACACTGACTTATTATGTAAAGTTTTCATATTCTTCAAACCAATTGCACAATCAAATTTATCTCAAGTAGAAAACTACAAAAGTTTTTAGTCTACAAAAATCAGACACAATCAAATTTTACACGGAGTAGAAAACTACAATTTTTTTAAGTCTCCAAACAGAATAAAACATACTCTTAGATTATCAATAGATATGTTTTTTATTTTCAAATAGCCTTCCAACTATAACATTTTGACATACTATCTTACCAAACTAAAATATACATATCTCATTCTGCAAACTAAAGAATTTTAAAGGCAACACTATTTGCCAAAGAAAATTCATTCAAAAACCATATGGTTTGCAAATCTTTTTCCAAAGACACACATGATAAATATCAAAAGAGTTTACTTTTAGAAACTATTTTCCTCCTTAGATATAAACAATAAGAAGGTTACCTGGTGTAATCTTTAACCGGAATACCATCAATTTTTTCGGTGCATTCTCACTTCAACCCTTCTAAACAAGGTATCGAATTCTGGAGAAGTAGTGCATTAATTAATCTTCTACTTCCATGTTCTGTTTTTCTCAATCAGTAGAATTAATACAAGAAATACCAACAATATAATAATTTCCTTAAGATTGTTGTCCATCCTGTATTCCTAAGACACTTAAAACAAAAACTATGATGAACTTAATAAGAAGCAACAAAGTTTAAAGAGTATTTTCAAAACTAAAAAACTAAAACCACTAGAGAAAATAGAACTAGAAAATGATTAGAATCAATATACAAAATATTTTTTTCAAAGAATAAAATCGAGCCCACTGAATGCACAGTATCTCCTTAAGGAAATTATTCCCCTCAAGTACCCAAGGTTAATGGAATATATCCTCATAGGATAGAACGATTTTACTCACCGATGTATCGGTACCTATAACCACGGTGTCAGCGAACTACTCAACGACACTAAAGTACACTTAGAATACTAGATTTAGTAGTAGTAGTAGAAGAAGTCCAAAAATTCGTTCTTTTAAAATGAGAGAAAATCCATCTATTTATAGACAACAAAAAGTAATGCGAAAATGAATTTATTGTGCTTTACCAAAAAAATCACAACCTTGTGAAAAAGTCACAATCCAACCTAATCAAAACCATTTTGCTTTTCACAATCACAAAGAGCTAAAATGCATAAAATTCAGAGCCCCAAAACAAACAAAACAGGAAGTTGACATTCAAATTAATTTGACCAACCCATGTCATTACAACAAAGCAACCTCCTCTCTAGGGAAGGAAACCACATCCTAACCCCATTTATTTGATTATTTTTTAAAGGCTAAACTACAAGCAAACTGTTAAAGCTAAGACAAAGCAGCTATGAATTAGGCAAACACTTAGGACTCGTTTGGTAGGAGGTATTAAATAAAATAGTCCATGGATTAAAATTTAATCCATCTAATACATTGTTTGGTTGCATTATTTTATTTAATCCATGGATTGCTTATACCTTATATATGGTCTTATTTTATCCCTAGTAAATGGAGGGATAACTAATCCAAGGTTTGTTAAACCTTGGATAAGACCCCTAAATGACAAAATTATCCCTTTATTCATTTTCCTAAATTTCTTTTATAATTTAATTTTCTTTTTATTTATATTGAAATAATTATAAATGTTCTTTTTAATTCTCCAAATCCGTTTAGTGTAATT
>JAJOOR010028050.1:0-20956 GCA_036250505.1 Solanum acaule | reverse complement strand
ATATATATATATATATATATATATATATATATATATAATTTGGTTTTTCGATTTTTATCTTTTAAAATCCGAAACCAAACCAAAAAACCAAACAAAGTAATTTATTAATCCAAAACCAATCCGAAAAACCAAAAAACCAATCCAAATAAAAATTCGGTTTGATTTGGTTTGGTTATTCGGTTTAATCCGAATAGTGCACACCCCTAGTAAAATGAGAAAAATTAATTAATTCTATCATGATTTAATAAGTGATCAGGTAATATGGGACAAATACTGTTCATCATGGGACGGAGGAAGTAGTGATGGAGCACCGTAGCATTTACTAGTGTATTTGTCAAGTCTGTTTTTTTAAATTATTATTTTTTGAGTCAAGGAATTATCGGATATAACATTTCTATCTCACGAGTCATAAAAGTAAGATCTACGTACACCTTGTTTTTCTCACACCATATTTATAAAATTACACTAAATATACTGTTCTTGTTTCTCTTTTTCATTTTTCCTTTTTCTTGGTTGACATCCAATGTTGTATTATTTTTTGCATGTGGAATTATGGATGTAAATTTGGAATGTAACTAACTAATATTTCCTTTTTTACTTGTTTGTCAGACTGTGAAATTAGGAAAACCATGCCAAAGTCTAATATCCCCCATACTTGTCCGACAAGAACAATTAATAAGAATTGGTTCAATATACTAATGATTTATAATAATTTGAATAGGAGAAAAAAGAACTAAAAAAGTGTGAAAATAAATCTTAGATTTATTTTTTTTTTACCTCAGAAGTCGCAACTAGTCCAAATGAAAAAAATAAGAAGAAGAGGATGGCATGATATTTATTGGGCCATATTAGATCATACTTAGGTTAGCCCATTATACTTGACCCACACACGAAGAAGGAAAGCACACACGGCATAATACATAAACGTGTTTTTTTTTAAACTTTGCCTTAATTATTATTTATGTCTTCGAATTTTGGGTCTGCACTAATAAACATTTAAATTTGTATAAAATTAAATAAATGGACATAAATTTCATGCGTAGCATCTTACATTACAATTTATGTTCTACGTGTACATGACGTCCTATGTATATTGTCACGTAGAATGTATGTATCTACTTGTTCAATATTATACTAGATTTAGTGTCTACTTATGTATACTCAAAGTTGAAGGGCATAGATGTTAGCTAAAGTGAAGTTAAATGACATATTTATGTATTATGATTTTGCACAAATATCCTTATTTGGGATGATTAATTTTTGCTCTTAAAATTTAATAATTTTTAATTTTGTAATAATCATAATATAACAATGACATAAATGTCATAACATATTTCCTACATAACTTATGTTGAACGAGATAAGAGCTTAATTTCAGAACCCACAAATTACGCCATAAGAGGCATATCTTGATTCCTACGTAACTTATGTATAAGAATATGATTTTCTTGATATACTAAGAGTGACAAATAAAAATAAAGTATTTTTAGTATATTGAATAAGTAAAAGCAAACATAACTACGAAAAATTAATTTCTTAAAGAAAATGTCAAGTCGGGCCGACTAAAATGAATGAAGCTACTAAATCATTGAACGTAGCTTTAGAGCATTGCTCTCAATCAATGTTTTGGGATTTGCTAATTTTCCCTCCTTTGATTGAACGTAGTTTTAAAGGTAATTAATCACGATCAATATTTAGGGATTTACAACTTTGCACACCTTTTTAGTTTCTCGATCATGGTAATTCACTAATTAAGCCTTGTTTATGTCTTTTTGACAGATCTAAGTACGAAATACTCCAAGTAATATGTTTCAAGTTTTTTGCGTTAATTTCTTAAATATCATAAGCTATATCAATATTTTTACACTACCACCGTAGTTCAATAATAACAAGTTAGTCGAATAAATCCAATCAAGTAACTTTCGATGTGATATAACTATACATTGTATATAAACATTTCTTCATAAATTAAACATCATTTTTGTTAAGTTAACACTTATTTTGAAACGAGGGAATAAAAACTTTTAGTGTAATATGGGGATAAAAAAGTGATGATTTTTTTTTTATCAAAATTTTTTTTTATATAATTTTCAATAGTTAAGTGAACATTTGAACAATTTACTCCATAACAAGTGTGACTATATTGAATACGTAGCTATTTAATTAAAGGTAAGTTAATAAAATTCGGATTCAGCTCTTGTCCAGTGGATGCAACATCCAGTTGGTCCAGTGCCCCTTTCATCTGCTACCATCTGTCACATAATGATCTAAGGGTCAATAATTATTCAACCTAAACAACCTCTTAAACCATGCTTAAGCCACCATATCTTTTTAATATCTTTTTGTTCCATATTAACGACATGTATTTGCTCAATCACTGCTCCGTTTTCTTTATCAGGCGACAAAAATTAATGGTATCTTGAATTTTTCCAACTTTTTTTTAACGTTTTTTTTTTCAAAAATCAATTAATTTACATCACAAATCAAATTTCTTTCAAATTAAAAACTCAATTATTTTCATATTAATTGTTTTCCCACCAGTTATTTATTTTTTTGGAACAATCTAGTGGCAGTTTATCGTCATCATATTGACAATTGATAATTTAATTGAGGTTTGGTTATTGTTCTTTGAGGCAATAACAGAGAGTTCTTTTGGTGTATTTGGCTTGAAGTTTTTAGTTACAATCTACAATTTAATGCAAGTTTGTTGTGTTGCTTATTTGATTGTCCAACAGTGATTTCTTTTGGTACATTTTGGCTTGTATTGCTTAGGCCTTAAAAGTGATAGAGTGAAAGTAAATGGGCAGAAGCTATTTGCACTTTGTAGTTGAGAACCAATAATTTTCTTTATGGGATAGGTGTTAGATACATACTTAGTTACTATATAGTTTTTCATCTCGTATTAACGAACATCAATATAATGTCCTATTTATAATATTATGAAGAACTAGAGTATTGAATAAATCTCTTACTCTCTCTTAACCCGTTTGATAGCGAGAAACAAGAACAATAATATAATTTAGCTGTAGAAATTATTTCTTGTGGCAGATTTCATGATTTATTTATATATATATATATATATATATATATATATATTGTGATGCACTTTAATTTTGTTAAGAAGTTGAATATATAGAGAAATCTGGGAAGAGTTATTAAATAATATGAAAATAATTGAGTTTTTAATTTGAAAGAAATTGGGTTTGTGATGGAAATTAATTGATTTTTTGAGAAGAACGTGAAAAAAAAAGTTGAAAAAATTCAACATACCATTAATTTTTATCATCGGATAAAAAAAACGGAGCAGTAATTGAGCAAATACATGTAGTTATCACCGGATAAAAAAAACAGAGCAGTAATTGAGCAAATGCATGTAGTTAATATGGAACAAAAGATATTGTAGCTTAACCATGATTTAAGAGGTTGTTTAGGTTGAATAATTATTGACCCTTAGATCATTATGTGACAGATGGCCGCAGATAAAAGGGGCACTGGACCAACTGGATGCTACATCCACTGGACAGGAGCCAAATCCATAAAATTCCTTCTTTGAATCGAGGGTGCTTCACAAACAACATCTCTCTAGGTAAAGCCAATAAATTATGCATATACTCTTCTCTTTCAAAAATATGTCCAAAGCTAAAAACACTGACTAATATGAAAAGAATGATTAGGTTAATATGTTAAAAGGAAAAGAGTAAATCAGAGGAAAATTAGAGTATACTTTCATATATTAAAAGTTCATGTAACACACAAAATTAAACAAAAGATAACAACTAAACACCCCAATACAACTGTAATTCAAGTAATCAAAATTTACTAACACAAAAAGAAAGAAGAAAACCAAATTAAGTATAAGTATAATTAATTTCTATGTTAAATTATTAATCCCAAAATTAGAGTAAAAAAGAGTGACATTGTTGACATAGAAGGAGTAATTGATGCTTTCTCTGCTGCTGATTCAGAACTGAGTGGTGAACTAGCTGGTGAATCAATGTCCGCGGGGATATTGTCGCCGGAGGACGCCGGAGCAATACTTTCCGGCGGGGAATTCGCTCCCGATCGCGGCGTACTTGATGACGGAGAAGATGAAATTGGAGAAGATTCGTTGGATGATTTCGCTGTTGTTGGTGAAATGGAAGGTGAGGGTTCATCATGAGCCGTTGGAGATAGGCCTGAGCTAGGATTTGGGGATATTTTCGAAGTTGTTGGCGATGGAGCGGTTTTAGGTGCATTAGCAATCGGGTTTAGGTGTGAGCGAGGACTGGAAGGAACATGTGAGGGTGCAGGTGTTGGCCCCGCTTTTACGGGTGCATGACCTTTTGGGGTTGAGTGAGAACCAGCAGGTGCATAGGTAATAGAAGGTGGGTTTGAAATAGTACCCCGAGGGACATTTGATGATTTTGGTGTTGGAGCCTTTACGGGTGCATGAGCTTTTGGAGATGACTGAAGTGGAGCTTTACCGGGTGCATGAGCCGTAGAAGGTGGGTGTGAACTAGTACCCCGAGGAACATTTGATGATACTGGTGTTGGAGCCTTTACGGGTGCATGTGATGACTCAGATGGAGTTTTTCCTGGTGCATGAGCCGTAGAAGGTGGGTGTGAACTAGTACCTCGAGGAACATTGGATATCGGTGCTAGTGCTTTTACAGGTGCATGAGCTTTTGGAGATGAGTGAGAATCATTAGGTGCATGTGATGACCCGGATGAAGCTTTTCCAGGTGCATGTGCCATAGGAGATAAACCAGTACCTCGAGGCACATACGATACTGGAGTTGGCGCCTTGACAGGTGCTTGAGCAGTTGGAGATGAGCGGGAACCAGCGGGCACAGGTGACGCCCCAGTTGGAGCTTTTCCAGGTGCATGAGCTGTCAAAAGAACAGAGTTGATATAAGTAATGTTCATGTGAGTGCTATTTGGGGAAATATAAGCGAATTTATTTCAGGATCGAACAAAGCCTTAATATATTGTAAATTGACATTTAGTCATTTCTCATAAAAGGCCTAAATTTATAGAATTGAAAGAAGTCTATAAACGATCTAGCTAACGGAAGGTGAGTGGGAACCAATACCTCGATCCACATTTGATGATGCCGGTGTTGGCGCCTTACCAGGAGCATGAACTATTGGAGATTGGTGAGAACCAGCAGGAACAGGTGATGCCCCGGTTGGAGTCTTTGCTGGTGCATGAGCTGCTGGAGATAGGTGTGAACTTGGACTTGGAGACACATGTGATAATGCAGGTGTTTGAGCCTTTTCGGGTGCATGTGTTGTTGGAGATAAGTGGGACCCAGTAGGGGCAAGTGACGCACCACTTGGAGCGTTTCCTGGTGGTGTATGAGTTTCAGGAGATAGGTGTGAACCACTACTCGAAGGCACATTAGCTAATGTTGGTGATAGAGCCATTGGAGCTAAATGGGAACCGGAAGGCACATGGGATGATGACGGTGTTGGAGCCTTTATGGGAGAGTGATGTGTACTAGCACTTGGAACCCCATGGGACGACTCTAGTGTTGGAGCCATCCCTGGTGCCTGTGTTGTTTGAGGTGGATCGGAAATAGTACCTCGAGGCACATGCACCGGTGTTGGTGCCTTTCCAGGTGCATGGCCCGTACTAGATGAGTGAGAATCTGTAGGGGCAGGTGACAACCTGAATATTGGATCCTCTTCGGGTGCACTAGATACTGGAGATAAGTGAGAACTAGTAGAACCAGGCAAGGCCAACGTCGGAGCCGCCCCTGGTGAATGACTTATTTGAGGTGAGTCTGAACTAGTACCCCGAGGAACATGCACCGGTACAGGGCCAGGTGACACCCCAATTGGAGCCTTTTCTGGTGCATGTGCCTTCGGAGATAAGTGAGAACCAACAGGAGCAAGTGACGGTACCGGAGTTGAAGGAGGCAGCATCATACCAGCAACAACAATAACAAATTTTTGTCCTTCTTTACACTTATCCTTATTACCACTAACAAAATAAAAACTACCTGAACGATCAAATTCGAAAACAGAGTTTTCATCTTCCATTTTCTTGATCGGATGTTCTATATTGCACTTGTCATAATCATCTTTATTTACCTCCAACACCAGATCTGATCCTTTCTTATTCTTAAACACTGTGTCGCACATACAAACACGAAGAAAAAAAAACCGAATAATTACAAAGATCAATTCATGAAATCTTGTCCTATAAACAAATTAAACAGATTAACATAGGATGATGATACTTACAAAGAGTGTCATTAACTTGAATTCTCATTAGTTGAGACCATTGATCGAACGATTCAAGAAGGTTAGCAATCCAATCATCTACGCCACCAAGTTCGAATTGATAAGCATTCAAAGAGCTAGACCAAAAAATCAGCAGTTGGACTAATATTGGAACATGTCTATGTAAAGCCATGGAAAATTAAAATTTCTTCTGTTTCAAACTGTGTAAGAGATTTTCTAACTGTGATATTAATAACTGTACAGATACAGAAAATGTCACAAAGACACAGAGAACTAAAGAAGGGGGACAAATGAAATGGACAAGAAACTGAAATTAGTGAAGAAGTGAGAGGAAAATGAAACTGAAATGAAGGTTTCAGGGTGAATATGTTATTATATATAATCTATATGAAATTGACTGTATGTGTTTGATATTAAGCACATGGATAAAGGTAACGTACTAATGGTACAAGGGAATTTAATTTAATTAAGGTTGATTGTTAGCTTTTACTTTAATATTACTATGGCCAAATTGATTTTTAATACAATGGCCCCAACTTAAGGAACAGTTTCACATACACACCACCCTCTCTAGATCCAACTTGTGGGATTACATTGGGTTTGTTGTCGTTGGCACCAACTTGGATCATTATTAGTTGCCACAACAGAAGCTATGCAATAAGACGAGAACAATTACACTGTCATTTTTTTTCTCTTTTATTGAATTGTAAGGTGAGTGTTTCAACAAGTTGTAATTTGTTTCATAAATTCCAAGGGCAAGGAGTTCAGAGTCGAGGCGATCCTCCTGTTTTCGTAGCAGCATCACGGTAGTCATATACTCCAACGCCTCGCTTTTTACCAAGCCTACCAGCATCAACATACTGCACAAGGAGAGGGCATGGAGCATATTTATCATCCCCTAGACCGGCTTGAAGAACTTTCATGATTGACAAACAAACATCCAGTCCGATAAAATCTGCAAGTTCCAGAGGACCCATAGGATGGTTGGTTCCTAGTTTCATTCCCGTATCAATGTCTTCTTTTGTTGCAACACCGGTGTACAGTGTATGAAAAGCTTCGTTTATCATTGGCATCAAAATTCGGTTTACTATGAAGCCAGAGTAATCCTGAGAGCAGATAACCGTCTTACCAAACCTGCAAATAATAGATAAATCAGAAAGTAGTTTATGTAGAGATACTATAGATGTCAAACAATCTCAAATCTTGAGATAGGGACATAACAAAGACCACTCTCTCCTTTTTTCGGCTGCATCTATCAACCACTAAACAGGGACACATTTGGGCCAAACGATTTAGGTGAGAGTTTTAATCATTTCTGTAAAGGTGAAGCTTTGCAGCTACAGAATGAGAGATTGTTTTTGGGGGCGGTGAAACGTTGGGAAATATTATACCCACAGGGCATGTAGATTATATATGACTGTCGTATCTGAAAGCGTAAACATTCATGACAGAAAATTTCTAACTGTTGAGGAGACATGCATATCTATGTAAATCCTAGTTGCAGGGTTTTCCTATCAGTCACCTCTCTGCCAGGCATTTAGTGGCACAATATGTGTCTTCTGATGTATCTGCACCACGGATAATTTCAACCAGCTTCATAATCGGTGGAGGATTCATAAAGTGCATGCCAATCACCTGCCCATGAAAACATAACACACACACACAAAAAGAGAAAAGATATGTGAGCAGTGAATAGAGACTCTAAGCAGTTGATGGATTCGTGTAACTAGAGTTTACATAAAAGAGGCACAGAGATAGATAGACAGAGCACATTGGGAAAGGCAAATGACTACAAGTGCCTGATTCTGTTCTAAATCTGACTTGAACTAAAACCTTTTTATGACAAAATTAATCCTTCTTCAAACCATCACTTTGAGAAATACGGTTCACTATCCATTATTGTGACTGCTGCTCCTCAAACATATTTCTTTACCCTTATTCACATCAACCGACATTCCAATATTTCTTTTTAGCAGCCACTAAAAAGTCTTGTTAGTCCCTTGTCTTCTGGTTAGCAGTGAGGAGCCTTACACCTTCAACCTTACCACCCATTTCATTGATCTGACGAACGATAATTCCCTCACCTTACCAATATTCTATATGTTTTTACAGGTGATGACTAGTAAAGATGGGACATACACACTAAAGCAACCATAATACAACCACAAGAAATCCTACCAGTTCAAGCAAGAGTGCCTAGATATTGAGATTCCAAAAGTGTAAGAGGAAAGACAACAAGATATAGATAAAGCAAGACTAGTGCAATTGTTTGAATCTTGGCACTTTACTGAACTTTAACACACATCTTTGCATATCAATAAAGTAGTTCTATTTTCAATAGGTTTCATATGCCATCATTCAGTCTATAATTTATCAACAGCCAAGTGAATCAAACCTGGGAAGGTCGGCTCGTTGCAGATGCTAGACGAGTAATGGAAATAGAGCTTGTATTAGAAGCCAAAATAGCAGAGCTCTTTACAATCTTATCCAAGTTAGCAAATAAAGTTTTCTTCACTTGTTCAGATTCCACAATAGCCTCAACAACAATATCAACTGAATGTAAATCTTCCAAGCGCGATGAACAACGAAGACGCTTCATCGCATCCACACTCGTTTCCTGTTTTTATCATAGATCATCAAACACAAGAAAGAACTCATCACTGTTCACATTTCTTATAATCACTCCCAAATTAACCCTAAACAACACTTCCATAGAGTAAGTAGTACAACTTTGGGAATCAAATGAGCTATTTTCACAAGAATTTTTCAACATTCCCAAAATTTGTGATATCATAAAATTTGAGGAGTCAATTCTGACCTTATATTCCGGAACTCCAAAACGTAAAATTCAAAGCAAGCAAAATCTTATTAAAAACGTAAAATTCAAAGCAAGCAATTTACAAAAGCTTTCAACTCAATTGGAAGGAGTAATAATACCTGAGAGATTTGTCCTTTGGTGAGGAGGCGTCGAATATTATTGGAAATAGATTTTTGGGCTTTAGTAAGAGCTTCAGAATCCAAATCGTAAAGCCAAACGTCGACGCCGTTGACGGCGGCGAGTTGAGCAATTCCGGCACCCATTTGGCCGGCTCCAACAACTCCGATCCTTGCTATATCGGCCATGCCTAAAAAAATTATTCAGATGATCACCAAAAAGCTACCTAAGTTAAAAATAATTTTGTTTTAAATATGTTACTGCAAGAGTACAAGTAGAGTCATTTTCTTATATAATGAAAAAAATTAAAAAGACAAAAAATAATTTAAAAAAATTATCCTATCTTGGGGTGCACACCAAATATATATATATTTTTTTGGATAAATAAGATTTTCTATTATTATATTAGGAATAAATTAAGGATTGTTAAAATTTGATTTCCTTCTATTTTATGATTTATAGTAATGATAGAATAATTACTTTCCTTTATATCCTATAAATTACTGTAGAATATTTTCTTTCCTTCCAAGTATAGATTTTATATTAATTACATAAATTTAGTTTAATATAAAATTTATAAGAAAAAATATATTCTTTTTATTTTTTTTCTCTTTAATTACTTATAAATAGTGATATATTTTTCTATTTAAATCAACACTAAAATTAATGCAATGAGTTATCATTCCATCTTTTTTAATTTTCTTTCTAATTTCTTCGATTTCATGTGTGGACTATTTCTAACTCCTTTTTCCCAAAATAATTTTTTATTTATTCTACTATAGGTAAGTCACTAACAAAAAAATATGATACGAAAACAAATTAAAAAAAAGAGAAACGTTTACATATAGCCACTCAAAAATAGCATAATTATGCTCCATATCTATAGTTTGCTAATTACGATTCGTAGCTACATGTTATAGGGAGGAGAGTGGCGAGCGAGAGAGGGCAGAGAGTAAGAGAGAGGTGAATTGTATATGTATATCGGTTAGATAATTGTATATTATACATATGTATTTGTATATTCTTGCGAGCGAGATTGGGAGAGGGAGGAGAGAGACGAGCGAGAGAGGAAAATAATTTGTATAATTCGCATCTCGTTTGTATAATTCGCAGGTACGTTTGTATAATTAGCGTGTTTTTGTATAATTGAGTAATATAAAGTCTGAAATTATTCAAATATAATAAAACTCGAAATAACAAATGGATACAAACATAAACATATGAACTTTAGACAATTATACAAAAATTATACAAATTACATTATATAAATTATATTATACAAAATCCGAAAACTACACGTTTATACAAACTTTAAAAAGTTTTACACAAAAAAATTGAATGTATATGATGACAAAACTGAAAAACCAAAGGAAATCATCGTCATATACAAATACAAACCATTGTATACAAATACAAATCAAACAAAGAATTGTTAGTTGTGAATTATACAAATATGGCGAATTATACATATGCAAACGTGGCTAATTATACAAACTCGAAGTCAGCCCACATAATTAATGGTTAATGTTAGTCGCGAGTGATAATTATAGCAAACTATAGCTATGATGAGTAATTAAATAGTATAAGTTTGCTTAACCGCGTAATTTTTAAAAAAAAATGAAATTTGATAATCTAGAATATAAATTAGGTATTTTAAAATAACAAATTAAGATAAGCCATTCATATAACATTCAAACCAGATAATTTTTTGAAAATAAATTAGTTCCTCCACATATGTACAAGGTAAGAGACATATCTATTATTTTGTCGAAAATATTTAAATTTTTCACTAAACTTTTAATTTACCTCCTACAATCAAATAAAATATGAATAACTCGTTCTCCTCTCTTTATCTTTCAAGAGAAGGGGCACAAAGGAGAATAACAATTTATATTAGTTGAATGTGACGAGAATCATATAGTTCGAGAGCTAAATTGAGTTTTAAGGTTCGGTTAATGAGAGTTTTACTTTTAAAACGAAAGTGAAATTGTAAATTTTTAAACTTTTTTTTTAGACATAATACATAAATGTACTATTTAATTTGGTTTCACCTGATATTTATTTATATTATCTAACTTTAAATGTACACAATAAACACTTAAATTTATATAAAATTGAACAAATAGACATATGCGTTCTATGTAGGTTGTAACATTATACACGTAAGATGTCATGTAGGACATGAATTGTCTCACATAAAATACCATTTAGGACACGAATTGTCACACATAAGATACCATGTAGAACACGATTTATTGTATAAAAGGCTTGTGTCTACTTGTTCAATTTTTTAATAATTTAAGTGTTTATTAATGCGAACCCAAAATTAGGGAACATTTTAATTTTTCAAAATGGGAATTGAACTCTCGCCAACCTGAGTTCATTTTCCGCGCCAAAAAACCCCTGCTTAAAGCTCTGTCTTCTTCACTGAAAGAAAAAACCAGAGAAAAAATGGATGCCAAGAATCCCTCATCAGCAATATCTCGAACTTCCCATTTCCCTAAACCTCAAAGAAGATACCAAAAGGAAGTTCATGTAAGAGCGATTGCAAACGAAGAAGGTAAATACGATGTCTCTCCAACCAAATTTATGGACCTTTCGAGAGAAATTATGGTGGAAATTCTTTCAAGATTGCCAATTAAGTCCATTTTTCGCGTTAAAATGGTTTGTACAAGTTTTTATGATATACTTTCTGACCATTTATTCGTGTTAATGCATCACACTAGATCCCCTTTTCCCTGCATCTTATTTTCGAATTATCACTCTGTATATTCAATTCTTGAGCTCAAATCAGATTATGATTATAATTCTTGCCCTAAAATCAATCCCATTGTGTTGAACAATGAATTTCACCTCCCTGAGCTAATGGTGAAAGTGGTTAATGGCGAAACTATTCAACTTAAATCGACACTTTTGGATCGTGTGATGGATTCATTAGTATATTAGTCGGTTTCTCTCAGCGTCCAGATCAATTTGTCTACATTAGTAATCCCCTTTTGGGTGAGTATGTTAAGCTTAATATGCCCAAATGGGATAAAAGAATTCATGAGGTTGTTTATGGATTTTGTTCTAGTCAAGCCTCTCGACAGTATAAAGTATTGAGATCGGTACAGTATCGTGAAGTAACTGGACTAGAGGTTTACACTCTTGGAGTTGATGAGAAATGGAGAATTTTGGAACAAGGTCCATTTCTGATTTCCTCACCGGGGATCATTTGGCGATGTCATTGTTAATGGTGCTCTTCATTGGATTAAGGATCATTATGCTTCTGCTATGGTCAGCATTTACTCCTTCGATATCGAGACAGAAAAGGTGAAGCATTTGCCAGCTCCACCTGGTTTAAAAACTATAACCTGGTTCTTGAGACTCGCGTAGTTAGGGGATAGTTTGTGTATGTCTGATAGTTGTAAGAGGGAGTATCTTGATATATGGTGGATGAAGGAGTATGGAATTTCCGAATCTTGGGTTAAACAACGAATTTCAATGAACAGTATTGCTCGTCCTGGTCTTTGTAATCCGATATATAAACCAATCATATTATGAAATGATGGAGATTTCTTGTTGCAAAATAACTGTCGCATAGAAGAGTTCAATTCTTACAACCCAAAAGACGAGTTTTTAAGGAAGGTTAATGTTTACCGTGGTAGTGCTGTAGTTACTACATACATTCCCAGCTTTTACTCACTCAAGACTGTCGTGGGTGACACATTAGAGATCTCAAAGGTCTATTCGAAGATCAAGATAGTTTAGTATTTATTTTGTGCAATTCCTACTGTTTTGTGGATGCTATCTTGTTTGACAGCAATTCCGCTGCTGCATTAGTATTGTCCAGTTTCACATTGACAATTTACTTGCATTGAATCATCTCCAGAGCTGAAATTCTTTTATTCGTTCCATTTATCATGTCTATTTTTATGAATCAAACGAAGAAACTGAATATTGGCTTGTTAGTCGAGCTTCAGTTACTCTGAAGAAGTGCATATTGATGTGTACTTATGGTGTATCTTCTGATAGTGTCTCTTCTCTATGCTATACCAGTTTATTGTCTAGTCGGATTGAGATATGAATTCAGTGCATTTGTGTACTATATTCTGGTTTAATGGATGATTTTTGCGATGGGGAGTTCATTTGTAGCAGCCTGTTCTGCATTGGTGCTAAAATTTCCTCCTTTAAATGTCATTTGTTGGTTGCCTAACAGGTGAACAAGCCGAATTCAGTGCATTCGTGTAGTTAACTCTTTTTTCATAGAGTATTTTCGCGATAGGGAGTTCATTTGTAGCAGCCTGTTCTTGCAACATTCTGATATTTTTCCTATGCAAAATAGTTCAAAATGAAACCTCCCATAACCCTTTTCCCTTCAATTATCAATAAGAGTTGTTTTCAACTGCAACTTGCTTGTCAGCAGCAAAAAGAGAGTCTATCCTATGCCAATGAAGTATTATATAATGCACTTACAAGGTAAAGATAGACTTGATAACTCACCTGTCTAGTATTAGCTACGTTGCTTTGACTCTCCAAAAATGCTACTACACTAGTATTATTGTCCTCTAGATAAAGGAAAAAGGATATTTTAGAACGAATTAGCTTGTTGGTAATAACTTAATCTATAAATTAATAGAGTTCGACTAGTAGCACTCTATCGACCAGGTTATATTACTAGCTAGTACGAAAAGTACTGAGTTCAGCAAGATCAAGTAACTTTAGTTTCAGCTTTGTATATTTATTGAGTTATTCATCTAATAGAATTCACTTCCCTCATCTATACATTTTGAGGGACATATTTATGCATTTTTGGTGAAAACCAACAATTGTACAATTTGATTGGACATTTGCCATTTTTTGACTTTGTATCTAGAGAAGGAAAAGCTTGCCAATAAAGTTTTGATAATGTTATCATAATCAGTATTCCTAAAATTCACCCAACATTATCTGAACCCTTTGGGTCCTCCCCAAAAGATGGTTGAAACAAGAGTAGGGGTGATCATCCATCTTTGCCTTAAAATTAGAGGGTGTCAAACAGGCGAGTTGGATTGAATTTGAATGAGTTATGTGGTTGATTCAAAAGTTACTTAAGTTGATATAAGATGGATTGAAATGAGCTAAAATATGAATCGTAACTTAATCTGTCTAATTCTTACCAGGTTTTTAAATTATTTTATTTATTTTTTCATAATTTTATAATTTCTAACAAGAAAGAATTGATGGGTATAGGAAGCAAAAAGTTAGACTTAATATAGTAATATTCATGTCAGTAAATATTATTTAAACTATAATTTGTTTTAATTGAGTATATGAATATGATAAAATGTTTCTATTGAACCCTTTATGTTTAATTTTTGAAAAAAACTCATGTGTGTTCTCAAAGAGTCTATTATGTAGATAAGTTCACATTTTTAAAACATAACATCTCTTTTAATCATATATATTAGCCTCAAGTAAATTTTAAATTGTACAATTGAACTTGATGTGTATAACTAATTGAACTCACATATTTACATATATTTTATGTGATTAACTTAACTATCTAATATAGATTGTTGAAAATATGATTTAGATTTATTAGGGGTATAGATGTCATTTCTTCCTCCGTCAATAAGTATCATCTTAGGAAAATTCATGTCCATTACGAAGATGGAATACAATATAGTTTTATAAGTGGTGTAGATGTCATTACTCTTTCCGTTAATTGAGCTCACATAGTTTTGTGATTAACTGTTTTTGAAAATACGATATAGCTTTATTAGGGTGTAAATGTTATTACTCCCTCAGTCAATTAATCTCATTTTAGCAAAAATCATGTCAATTATGAAGATAGAATACAATATAGTTTTATAAGGAATGTAATTGTCATTCTCTCAATTGTCATCTTAGAAAAATTCATGTCCATTAAGCAAAAATAAAGTAGTACTAATTTTTATCTTAAATTACTTTTCTAAGAAAACACCTACTTTGAAGCTATTATTATTAGGCCAAAAAGCTAAATAAATAAGTGTGTTTGGTTCATTCACATTCACATTCACACTTGACATGTAGGGCAATCGGGTTATTAGTAGTTGACCCGATTGACAATTAGCGTGACTTTGGTACCGAATCACCTGCTATTTCCCGTGACGTGCGCCTACCTCGCCGCTCTATGTCACCGGCTATTTCCGGTCTTTTGACCTCCCATTAATGCTCCTACTCACTGACTCTGTCCCTAATTACTTGTCCACTTTTCCTTTTATAGTTGTTCCTAATTACTTGTTTATTTTGACAAATCAAGAAAAAATAATTTTTTACCCTCAATTAAATAATTAATTATTTGAAAAAAGATAGAACTTTTCATCCACCTCATAAATAATAGAGATAAAATGGTAAACTCGTTATGTCATTAATTGTTTTCTTAATAGGTGTGTCAATTCAAAAGTGGACAAGTAATTAGGGACAGAGAGAGTAATTAATTACGTATTCCTAATAACTATTTTCTCGGTTTCATTTTATATGATTGATTTAGCACGCAATTTAAGAATGGAAAAAAGACTTTTGAAGTTTGTGATTCAAAAGACTTTTTATGTCCCTAATTACTTGTCCATTTTTAAATTGACACACCTATTAAGAAAACAATTATTGACATAGTGAGTTTACTATTTTATTCCTATAATTATGAAGTGAATGAATTAAAAATTTAAGATTTTCAAAAGGTTCACCTTTTTCAAAGTAATTAATTGAGGATATAATATGTAAAAAATGGATAAGTAAAAAAAATAAAATTGAACAAATAATTAGGAACAAAGAAAGTATATTTTAAAATTAAGTTGTTACTAAATATAAAACTATATCATTCTTTTCTTAACGGACTAAAAAAAAAAGTAAAACATATAAACTGCACTAAGGCTAAGTACATACTATTCTTTAAAAAAAACAAATTGTAAGTGAGATTGTATTGAATATAATATTATTGTTACACCTAATGTTTATCGTATTAATACTGAATTAAAAGAAACGTCTTGAATATGTATATCTAAAATGGGAAATAAGTTAATATTTGATAGTCCTATATAATTTATAAAAAGAAAAAAAAATATTAGGCAAAACTCAACCTAGTTTATTTAATATTGCCAGTCCATAGTTTTGACTGCACAACTGTCCTTTTCTTTCTTTTGAGCTGTAATATATAATGTATCTGACCATATTCACATTTTATTTTTTCTATATATATAGTATGATGTTATATTGGTCTTATTATAATGTACTCATATGAGCGTTATTCTTTGTTATTGCATCACGTACTACGACACTTGTTAAAAAAAATTAAAATAATGACATTTATGATTCAAGATAGAAAAAAAAATTGAAAATGAAATGTAGTTTAAGTCCATGAAATTGTTTTTCTATTCAATATTGGCAACTTAAGTTAGGTTTGGACAATTTTATAATAATTTAATGTATGTGTACTGTCATGTTTCAAAAGTCCAAAGTGTTCATCGAGTTTCTTCTAGGCAATCTATCTTTAGGAATAATTGCAAGTAGACTAGTAAAGGTACATGTGGTACTTTCCAACTTTTTGACTATAATATATGACAATATGATGCTATTGCTAGACAATATATGACAACTCATGTCATCCTTTCTCAAACCCTCTCCCTATCGTCTTCTTTCATAGTTTTCTTCTTCATATTGGTGTCCCCTAATTAGGTTTCTTATTCCTCGACTCCATTAAAACACCTTTCTCTTTCTCTTATACATTCTTTTTACTACTCTAACAACCCCCATAATCATCGTTGTCATCTTCTAGCCTCTAGTAAATGCATTTTTTTAGAATCAATATACTTTCATAATAGCTTACCAACGTTGAACAAATATTGTATTTATCAAAGAGGCAAGCAAATTTGTGTAAATTTGAGAAAGTTGATCATTGCTAACTAAATACTCCCACCGTTTCACAAAGAATGACCTCATTTCCTTTTTAGTCAATTTCAAAAAGATCAATAACCTCTTTCTTTTTTTGGTAACATTTTAATTTCAGCTTTTCACGTGACATATTTAAGGCCACAAGATTAAGGGACAATTTTGTACATTTGACATAACTTTAATTTAGGACCACATATTCAAAAGTCTTTTTTATTTTCTTAAACTTTGTGCTAAGTCAAACTAGACCATTCTTTGTGAAACGGAGGGAGTATGACAATAGAGGTGGATAGTTTGGGAAGGGGAGAGGGGGGTAGAGAAGATAAAGGGTAAGGGTGTGTAGATAAGATGGTGGTGAGTTGAAAGAGAGAGTAGGGTGCGTGTGGTGGTGGATGTGGTGATGATGAGGGTATATGGTGGCAATGGGAGCGAGATCAGAAGGAACAGGAGAAAGACTATTCTTTTTTAGAAAAGAAATAATTAACTTATCACGCGCTCTGGTACAAGTAAAACTCACGTGTCATGCATGCCACCGAGTTATGCATGCTCAATAGACTGCTGTTTATCTGTATTACTAAGATACTTAAAACAATCTTTGCAGAACTTCGTAGCAAATAACAAAGTTTAAAGTATATTTTCAAAACCAAAAAATTAAAACTACTAAAGAAAATATAATCTGCAACAAACCAGAAACAATATTGAAAAAAGAAAATTGAGCCAACTGAATGCACAATGTGTCAGCGAACCACTCAATGACAATAATTAAGAAAATTATTCTCCTCAAGTAACCGAGATTATTAGAATATATCCTCCCAAGATTGAGTGATCTTACTCACCGGTGTATTAGTATCTAAAATCACGGTGTCAACGAACCACTCAATGACATTAAAGTACACTAAAATCTATTTGTGCAGAATAAAAAGAAGTTAAGAAAATTCATTGTTGAAATGAGAGGAAACCCCTCTATTTTTAGACAACAAATGATGGTATGAATATGTACTTATTATGCTTTATCGGAAATGTTACAACTCTTTGGAAAAATCACAACCTTTATGAAAAGTCACAACCTTTCAGAAAAGTCACAATATTTCGAAAAAATTGAAACTCTTTATAAAAGTAACAATTGTTTGAAAAAGTCACAACTGTTTCTTTTTCATTCACACCTATTAGAACTCAAAATATACATATTATGAAGTGATTTGATGCAAAACAAGGTAGCAGGAATGATAGCAACAGTGAGGGTCTACTAAGCTACCATAGATATGAAGCTTTCAATCACCAATGAAGAGATTAAAGTGTCATGGAAAATTCATTAAAAAGAGATTTTAAATTTCATATATAACAACCACAAAGGTCATCAATGACTTTGGATCATTCTTCCAACTATCATGAGTTTGGAGGACTTCAAGATCACCAATATGCTCAAGTGACTATTTTAAGGACCAGTATAAATAGTCCTCATTAAGTTTTCATATTAGGGTTAACTAACTTTGAAGTTAGAGAAAAACCATGTGTGTGAGTTTATGATGAGAGTATTCCCTTATATCTCGTTATTGAACCTCTCTTGGATACTCTTAAGTAAGATTTTTCTACCTATAAAGTTCATTTTTCTTAGTTATCCCTTAATTCTTCTAAAGTCTATTCCTCTCATTCTTATTTTTTAATCATATCCTATCTTACTTATTTAATTGTGGTTCAATTTAGTGCTCTAACCTCTAGAATCACATCATGAGTTCACATCTAAACTATATTTATTGCCAACTTAACTACTTAAGGGGGTGTTTATGTATTTCACCCAAACTATTTAGAAAGTGTGTTGAATATATAATCATTTGTCATTCCTCTTTTGGAGCCTTATTAATAGCCCATCCACGAGTTCCATCATTAATGTTTATTGAGATATTTAAGTTTTTTTTTTTTTCATCTAGTTAACAAGTGGGATACATGCTCTTTATCCAATGCCTTTAACTTTACCCCCCAAAAAAGCATGTTACATTAGGGATTGTTTGGTGGCTCGTATTAATAATGTAAAAAATAGTTATAAACGATTTAGTTATATAAGATTTAGGTATTTATGCATTAATCATTTTATTTTTTATTTCATATAAAAATACATAAATTCTCTTATATATATGTGTGATTGTAAATTGATAATCAAATATTATATTTGATGTGCTGAATTTTATACGTATCAACTAAAATATTATCAAATATGGTCATAATAACCTCTTTTGGATTTTTCACATGTCAAAACCATCTCAGTCTCACTTTCTACATCTTGTCCTTCACCGAAGCCGCTCCCACCTTATCTCGAATATCATCATTTCTAATCCTATCTCTCCTAATATTCCCACACCTTCATCGCAACATTCTCATTTTCGCAATACTTTCATTTTTTGAATGTGAAAGTTCTTAATTGATCAACACTTTGTCCCATACAACAACATATCATGTGTGATTCTACAAGTGGAGTTTGATGGGGTCTAGTAAATAGAGAATATGACCAAAATGGTCCTTAATGTATGAGTAACGCATTATTATAGTCCTTAATGTGTTTTACTTGATTGAAATAATCCTTAATGTATAAGAAATGTGTTCATTTTAGTCCTTAATGTATTTCATGAGTTAACATCTTATATGGTCATTCAACTAATACCTATTTTCACAAAAAGTCACTCAACTTTCATTTATAACCTCAAAATCACTCAACTATGAGATTTTCTCACAGAAAGTCACTCAACTTTTATTTATAACTTCAAAGTCACTAAATTATGGATTTTTCTCACAGAAAGTCACTCAACTAATAGTTTTTTTCACCGAAAGTCACTGAACTTTCTTTTAATGCAAAAAATATTTAAATTGGTTGGGTGACTTTCTATATGAAATATCAATAGTTGTGTGACTTTGAAGTTATAAAAAAAATTGAGTGACTTTCTTTGGAAAAAAATCCATAGTTAGTGATTTTGCGGTTATAAATGAAAGTTGAGTTTTATGTGAAAAAAACTATTAGTTGAGTGACCATTTGAGATATTCTCTGTGCATTTCACTTGGTTGAAATGATCTTTATAACAAAATTCATTCATTTTGGTCTTTTGCCCTAAATCTAATCAATTTATTTTCGATAAACTCTCGCTAAATAAAAAACTCCGCAGGGTGTTATGACCGCTTGGTACTGCGCGTGGGAATGGTGAAGAAAATTTACTTGACCGCACCAAATTAATGTAGTAAGCAAGTGTGTATATGTAGGAGATAGAGACAAATAATGGGTGTTGGGACAGCAAAGTCAGACTTTGTGAATGAGAAACTGTGAATTTTTTGGCAAAAAAAACAAATGAGGGAAAGTCAGCTCTATGTTGTCACCATTTTCAAATCACTCAACTTAAGTTTCTTTTGGATTTTTTCTTGATTGACATTGCTCACAAGCCTAAATAAAGGCTTTTTTCTTACTTTGTCTAATCTTAATATAACTGTTCCTTTGATTTGAAATCTCAATCTTTATCAGCTTAAATAACAATTGTACAATCTTTTTTTTTCTTTATTAGATTCTGTCCCTCTTTCTTGAAATTAACTAAAAGAGTTTGCTTGAGTTGAAAGTTGGGTTCTTGCTTCTCTTACAAGTGATGGGGTGTTGAAAAATCTTATCTTTTTCATTTTTTCTTCCTAGTTTTAGGCTTTGAGTTTTGTAATTTAGTGTATTTATTTATGATTTGGAGTTAAGGGTTTGTTAATTCATACAAGTAGTTAGAGGCTTGCTTTAATTACAAGTAGTTGGTAGGCTTTTTTCTTTGAGATTTTTGAGGTGTTTTCTTGGGATTTGTGTTATTTGAAGTTTCTGCAACTGGGGTTCTCTTCTTCCTTTACTATAATAATAAGGGTGGTGGTGCCCTGCTGCTACCGTTAAGTAGTC
>JAJOOR010028049.1:0-19887 GCA_036250505.1 Solanum acaule | reverse complement strand
GCGCTACATCTTCTCGTGATGTAGGTTCAGGTTCTCAGTATCCAGATCACGCTTAGATCGGTTCTCGATCTTCAGTTCAGCAGCATCAGTGGTGAGTCCTCATTCTTCAAGGACTAGTGACATGTTTATCTTTACCGCTTTTAGTCTTTTAGTTTCAGTTTTACTAGACCTAGTTAGGGCATGTCCCAACATTTCTAGTCAGTTTAGAGGCTTATTTCAGACATAGTTAGATTCATCTTAGTGTTTTGAGTTTGATATTTCTTTTGTATTAAACTCTCAGATTTGATATATTCAGTTATAGTATATGGGTATTCCCCATTTCGTTTCAGATTTATTTATGATTTAGCTTCCGCATCAGTTTATTTTCTTTAGTATGCTCATGATCATGCCAGCAGGGTTAGCTTGGGATCACTTGTGGTCCTAGGTCCCGTGTCCACGTCTCGGGGGTAGCTTGGGGCGTGACACACTCAGTGGATTAATTCGCGCCTCACCGAACCGAACGACGATCCGTGGAGTGTCCTATTATATCACCATTTTGCATTGGCCTTCACCATCTCAGGTCCTATAACTTTGAACGATCCAATTTGTTGTCACGGAACCGATCGGAGATTCACCGACTGCGCATATCTGCCACCGATTTGGTTTCTTCCCTCAAGGTTGGCAAACTGGAACTTTGGACGGTTTGAAGAGCTACTCGGCGATTCGCCAAGTGGTCTTTGTGATCACCAGGATTGTTTTTCTCCACTTCTTCAGCTTGTTTCATTCCTTTTTGCCTGTTAGTGTCCTTGATTTGCTCCTTAGTCGATATGCCTGAATAATCAAGGCTTTAACATCCGTTTCTAGCACAATTTTGGCATTTCAGGACACTAAAACTATCAACACCCAGAACTTAAACTTTTGTTTGTCCTCAAGTAAAACACAAGATTATCAGTTCAGTAGGGATGTCTACAAATATTGCTGCATAAGACTCAACATAAATGCGCACAACAAGGTTCAAATTACTCATACAATGATCACTTGAGCACTCAAAGATTCAAATTGTGACTGACCATTATCAAAGATGCTCAAGTTCACAATACTTTCCTCAAATGCAAGTTCAAGCTCAACAAAGGTACTCAAATGCCCTCACAACAAAGA
The DNA here is from genome assembly GCA_036250505.1 of Solanum acaule. Classification (NCBI taxonomy): domain Eukaryota; kingdom Viridiplantae; phylum Streptophyta; class Magnoliopsida; order Solanales; family Solanaceae; genus Solanum; species Solanum acaule. Next base: position 18,750 of record JAJOOR010028049.1, on the reverse strand, counting down.
TGATTCCATATTCACACAAAATTTCTCAACAATTTAAAGTCCCGGAATCACACACAACTCTCACACTCACAAAGATTAACATATGCATGACTTCATGCATATGCTTGCCCTTATTTTTCGATCAACATTCGTTTCAGCTCTCTCAAGATCACAAAGGTCTTTTCAAGGTTTGTAACGACAATGAGTATAAAGGTATGGTCAATTAGGCTTAGTGGCTTCTACCTTCGTGAAATATGGTCTGAACATCACTTTCCTCCTTTTCTTTAACATTTCAAACATGCTCATAATCCACCCGATTATTCAACTTCATATGAACCACCGGATACCCCATTTCTTTTGCAATTTTCACTACTTTACTTCACAACTTTTTCGGTATTTTTCTTTTCTTTCTTCTTTTTCAATTTTTTTTGTCTTTTCAATCTTTTTTTCATGGAGGGGTTCCATATTTTTCACATCAATCACACAAAGAGGAATTTCTCACACTTCTTAACTTTCCTTCTCTTTTTACCAAACCCCAAACATAGGCTTTTGGCCTAAGTTGGCCATTCAAACAAACCATACTTCATGAAAGTTATGGGTTAATGAACAAAGAGAGGTCACAATTGGTCAAGTTTCTTCCAAGAAAAGGGGTAAGGCTCAAAAGCTGCCAAGCAAGGTTCACACATCTCACAAGGTTAGCCACAAAAGAGGTATATTGTCAAGTTGGTTCACTCTTCAAAACTCTTGCCTAAGATCATTTCAAGTGCTTGCATCACTCAATAAACCGGACCAATAGGGTAAATTCTAGTTGTCAACACATAATGTTCAAAGTAATCTCATCACACTAGGCATTGGTACCAATATAAAACAAGCCTCCACACCTTCTACCTAGCATGCAATGTTCATCACAAGACACTCATTCGACAACCGGCTAGTCAGACCGAGATGCTAAAAGTTCACATATTGCCTATTAACTTTGTTTGCCTCATCGTAGTCGTACATTCATTTTGTTTAATTAGGAGCACTATTCAGTCATCGGTGTTGACCGCAACCGACACTCAAATTTTCACAAGAACAACCACAACCAGACATGAAAGAGATGGCAATTTTTTTAATTAGGGCTCAAAACCATTTTCATTCAAAACAATGGGCCCCATAATAAAACATCCACAATATCAAAATTAAACTAATTCAATAACCAAGACAATATATGTTGATGAGTTCGAGATTTGGACTCATTTAGGGCATTGTTTATATAGAAGTAGTGTCCTCAAATGCTTATTTTGTGCCAATAACTAATGTTAAACCCTTGATTTTTAGGTATATGGATTGAGGAACAAAGAAAGGACACTAACAGGCAAAAAGGAACAAACAAGTAGAAGAAATGAAGGAGGGAGAGCCTGACGAGCGCCAAGAACACTCGGTATGTTACTGAGTGGCCAATCAGACCGCCTAAAGTTCTAATGTGCCAAGCCCTGAGGGAAGAAAACAAGTCGATGAGAGAAAGGAACAGTCGTAGATCGTCGAGTAGTTCTGCGATGCATTATTAGATAGCCCAAAGTTACAGAAACTTGAGGATGCTAAATCCCAAGGAAGAAGGGTGATAAAAGTGGCCAAAGGGTGTCTCACCGAGTGGCTCGGCGAAGCCCGACTTAGTTCACCTAGTGACTCTTCGCAGCACATTTTTGGCTACTATAAATATATTTTTGAACATTTAGTTTAGTATCTTAGATCATATAGTTTTGAATCTATTTTCGAGTTTTTAACTGTGAGACAAGTTTTCTCTAGTTTTTCTTAAGTTTTGAAGAATTGAAGTTTTCACTTTTGAGAAATTGGTAGTGCGTCTTTGAGATTCTTTGAATTGGAGCATTGTGAGGATGAATCTACTCTTACCCAGTTGATGGATAATCAATTTGGTCACAGTTTTTACCTTTCTATGATGTCTAGCTAAAACCCCAATTCTTGCGGAGTGATTATGTGATTATGGGCTGATTTAGTTTATGGGTATTGCTAATTGTTATTTTAAATGCTATTTAGAAGTGAGTTTAATCAATAATTGTTGTTTAATTTAAGAATTGTAGTTGCAAATGCAGTTCTAACTATGTGTTCTTGGCTTGCTCGAGAGAGAGGTTTTAGAACTAAGGTTTTTGATTGATGGTTAGTGGGTATTGGAGTGGCCTGGGTTCAGCTCGAGAGAGTTAATGGACTAAGGTATGGGTTGTTCTTATTTTGCATGCTTGTTTATGTTCGAGAGAAATCAACTTTATTCAGGGTAAATTATTCAAGAGAAAGTTTATCTCCTCTATAGTCTAGCTTACTCACTAATATCTAGCTATTTACTAAAAGTTGCAATTACCCATTTTTCTATATTAGCCTATAATCGATCACATCCCAAGAACCCGTCTCATTATTGTTAAGTTTTATTGTTTGCCGTTGTTTGTAGTTGACAATTAAAACTAAAACCCCCCATTTGACATTCGTGTCACCCCTTAACTTGAATGATGTTTTTATTTGAAAATTTTTATTCCTATGACTGATTGGAACATGTTTATACTTGCCACTTGAATTTGGAACACGTAACCCTCCCTGTGGGATTCGACCACAACTCATTTTGTTGGGTTTTATACTGATTTACGATTATTGAGCACCTAGAATTGGATAAGGTGTGCTTGAAACGTTAAACCAAAATGGCGCCGCTATCGGGGAGTGGTGTTGTTTGAAATTCTTTTGGTGAAGTTGAATTTTTTTCTTTTTAGTCATAGTTGAATCTACTTACTTTTAGTTTTGGTTTTGTGTTGTTTAATCAAAATAGAGGAAATGAGTGTCAACGAAAGGAATGGTAGCCAAGTGGGCCACCAAGATGATATTGAAAACCTCAATGATGTCAATGAACCAAATTTCAATGACCCAAATCTAGCGGGGTGGAGTTGGTGCTATTCGCTTGTCTCCAGCTGAAGGGAACGTTGTGTTCCACATTACAAGCACCATGATGCAGCTCTTGCAATTGAAATGGTTGTTTGGTGGGTTGGCTCATGAGGATCCCTATGAGCATATAAGGAATTTTGTTGATGTTTACGGGCCGTTCTCCTTTAAGAACATATCTCAAGAATCGTTCCGGCTGAGGTTGCTCCCATTTTCTCTAATGGGAGAAGCGTGCAAGTGGTTGGCTAAGTTGCCAAGAGATTCTATCACTTCGTGGGAAGAGCTCATAACTGCATTTCAAGTGTTATTCTTTCCCCCTTCGAAGATGATGACTCTTCGGGACAACATCCAACGCTTCAAATGTTTGGAGGGTGAGCCAATTACTGAGACTTGGTGAAGATTTAAGAAGTTGGTGCTACAATGCCCAACTCATGGATTGCCCCACAGTGTTTTGCTTAAATACTTTTACTAAAGCCTTGATTTGGTGAACAAAGGAGTAACTGATCAACTTTCTCTGGGAGGTTTAATGCAACAACCTTACGTTATCGCAGCCCAGCTTTTGGATGGCACGACTAAGATTAACCGAGCATGGTACACCCGTGAAGATTAGGTCTCCCCTTTCACTTTTAAATTCACTAAAGAACAGATTGAAAAAGATCAAGAGAGGGACCAGAACATGGCAAAGATGATGACTCAGCTGGACATTTAGGCCAAGAACATCATGGGTGCTGGTACTAGGAGTGTAAATGCTATCGGTGTTGGTGGTGTGAACCCCGAAGAAGCCAAGTTTGAAGTGATGTACAACGAGGAAGCAAATATCTTAGCCAACCAAGGTGGTGGTTATCGTGCAAACTACCTAAGGTGGGGTGGTAACCAAGGTTGGAATAGGGATGAGGGTAGGAGAGATCATGATAGAGAGTGGGGCGATCATAACCCCACTTAGAAGGAAAGAGATGGGGAGAAGGATATGTATGTTCCTCCCCAGAAGTGTCAAGAGCCCAAAGATTTTGAGGGTGGTCGGGTTGAGGATATGCTTTTTTGTACTCTCAACAAGGTTGAAGGGTCCGATAAAATTTTGAAGGAGATGAAGGAAGATGTATCAACCCTTAACCAGACGATGACCTCTCATTTCATCTCTATCAAGCAGTTGGAGACCCAAATGGGTCAAATTTCTTCTCATTTAAACTCGAGACAACAAGGGGGGTTGCCTAGTAATACTATAGCAAACCCCAAGAATGAAGTTTCAGTGGGGACTTGTGTCGTGCCACGACCTTAACTATGGCGCTGCTTGGGAGGCAACTAGAGTTTTTACTACTTTATTTGAATTTCAGTATAATGTGTGTTGATTGTGCAGGTTGAAGTGTGGAATGTGTTTGAAAAGTGTAGATTGGCGAGCAAAATGTCCAGTCGGCGACTCACTGAAGAGATCAGCGAGCCCGACTTAGACCACCGTTGAACTCAAGAAATTATGAAGATGGAGCCTATAAAACTCGGCGGGCCCATGGACCAGTCGACAAATCGCTGAACTGGTCAGTAAGCCCGACTTTGTTAGCCTTTTGGACCCCAACATTAACTGGAGGTCCTATAAAACTCAGTGAGGTATGTAACTACTCGGCGTGTCACCGAGTGGTTTGCAAAAGAAAAATAACATCACCGAAAGGGCACGAACTCGACAGTTTTTAAAAGGCCAAAGATTTAAACTTTTAAACTCATTCACATTCACTCACTTTCAACTTCAATAAAATCACACCCGCACTTCAAATTTCCTATATTTTTGTATTCTCTTGCTTTTTTGTTGGTCATTGTTGTGTTCAGAGTTGGAAATCTTTGCCGCCTAGCCTTTCAAATCATAATTCAGCATTAAAAGTTGGTTTTTCGAACTTTAAACTCTTAAACAACGGTTAAACTCATTTGCAATGGTGTAATTCTTATTGATGTGTGCTGGGCCTCGCTAAAATCATGAATGTGTTCTTGTATGCCTATTTTAATTTCGATAAATTGCCTAAATTATTGATTGCCTAATTTTTGTGCTTTAAAAGTAATTGTAATCTTGTGGGTTGTGCTTATTTGTTGTTGAGTCTTGTCGGGTGAAGTCTGAGTAACCCAAATTGTGCTAAATGATGGGCTTTGCCCAATGATGAAGCATTTGACGTCATTCTTAAGGGCTAAAGTCATCAAATGGCCAATTTTTGCCAAATCGGGGAAGTCTGAGTATCTCAGTGGCATAGGTCTAATGCATCTGGGCTTAATTGAGAATGTGTGTGGTTTGATTTTGTTTCAGGGGCTGTGGGGTTGATTTTGGAAGTTGAGGTTGAAAATAGGCACGTTGGGCAGTTTGGCGAGCTGGGTCAAGCTCGTCAAACCACTCAGCGGTTCATCGAAATCCCCTTTGATTGCCTTTAATTTCATGGTTTTGTTGAGTTTGGTTCTGTAACTTTCTGCGAGAAGCATGAGTTCGGTGAGTGCACTCGGTGATGAGTCCCTGATTTGGACTCATTTAAGGCTTTATTTGGGTAGATATAGTGTCCTCAAATGCTTATTTTGTGCCAATATTTGATGTAAAATCCTTGATTTCCAGGTATTTGGATTTAGGAACAAAGCATGGACACTAATGGGCAAAACGGAAAAAAGCGAGCTAAAGGAATGAAGAAATGAAGGCCTGGTGATCGCCAATGTCACTCGCTGAATTGCCAAGTTGCCACACTACCGCCTAAAGTTACAGAATGTTGGAGCTGAACTGAAGGTAACTTCGGCGAGCAGTAGTCCCATTCGGCGTGTCACCGATATCTTCGGCGAAGGATGACCAGTTCGCCAAAAGTGCTGATGGAGATTCAAACAAATGCTGATGGGCGAGATAAAAGGAGAAAGGTTGACTCGCAGAATCATCCAGCAATCCCGATCTTGATCGTCTAAAATTACAGTAGCTGGACTAAGAAGAAGTGAAAAATGAAGGCGAGAGGAAGGACAATCGGCAAGTCGCCGAACGGTCGGCGAAGCCCGACTTACCTCGCTGATTGGTCTTAAACAGTAACACATCAGACTTGTTTAAATTGATTTTTTATAGAGAGAGAAAGCATTCAGAAACGTGAGGAACACAGGATTGAGAGTAAAATCACTACCATTGTGGTTGATTGTAGTTGATTTTAGCAAGGTTTTTTATTTAAATTTTGTAATAGAGAAGATTGTAGTTGATTTTAACTTTCAATCTTTATTTTTACCTAGCTATGGAAAACATGGCGGATGTTGATTTTCATCTTTTTGCTATGATTGGCAAAAACCCTCTCCTTGGAGTTTTGACTATGTGACCAATTGTTGACTTTTACTAAGTGGGTGTCATTGATTTGTGAGTAATGGTGTTAATTTGAAGTGGGTCTGATTTGCTGATGCGTTTTGAGGTCATCTTGCATGATTACTTACACTAGTTCAGTGTTTGTGCCTGCTCGAGAGAGAAGTACAAAGCCAAAGTAGCAAGTTTAGTATCCTTAGTAGTGGGTCGCCTTGATTTCAGCTTGAGAAAGTGAAACATGGAACCTATCATTTGTATCTAGCTCGAGAGAGTGGATTTGATGAGGACAAGGGATGGACATCTTCTATCTAGTGTTGATGTTTGAGAGAATTCGACAAAAATAAGGTAATTGTTCGAGAGAAAGTTGCTTTACATAAAGTCCTACCTACCCACGGCAATTTATCCCATTGTGAGCATCAACGTTCATCCACTAAGTTGAACTCAATAATTGGTTGGTCAATTCCCTAAGTGTTACCTGATTCTTTGATCATTTTGTGTTAAGTGTTGAATTGGATTGATAATTTTAACTTGAAATTTGAAGCTTAAACCAAAAAGGTGCAGTAACTATTAAGTTGAAGAGATTGGTGTCATACTTCTATAACGACCCTAACTCATTTAGTTGGGTTATATACTGACTAGCGATCATTGACACTTAGAAGTGGATGAAGTGTCTTTGAAACGTTTATCAAAATGGTACTACTGCCGGGGAGTAGCGTTACTTAGAATTCTTTGATTGGAGATTGGATTTGTGAATTTGTAGGCTGAGGCTGCAATGTGTAGTGTTGATTGGGCTACATAGAAGTGAAAATGACTGAAGAAAAGGTGAATGGTAGCCAAGCAGGTCATCAGGACGGCATCGATGATATCAAAAGTTTTTACAACCCATCTCAAGCAGGTGAAATGGGTGCAATTTGCATACCACAAGCTGATGGGAATGCATTATTTGAAGTCACTAACAGTACTCTTCACCTCATCCAAATGATGGGACTATATGGAGGGCAAGAACACGAAAACCCGCATAAGCATGTAAGAAATTTTACAGAGGTGTGCAGCCCATTTTCATTCAACAATGTGTCACAAGAGTCAATTCAGCTTCGGTTATTTCCACTATCCCTAACGTGGGAGGCTAGCAAGTGGTTAGCCGAGTTACCAAACAATTCTGTCACATCATGGGAGGAGCTGATTATAGCATTCAATACAAGGCTCTTTCCTCCATCAAGGATGATGAAACTTAGAGATGATATTCAAGGTTTCAAGTGATGGGAAGGGGAACCCATCTATGAAATGTGGCTGAGGTTTAAGAAACTCTTACTTAAATGCCCAACTCATGGACTACCAAATGATTTGCTACTCCAATATTTTTACCAGAGTCTTGATTCGGTTAATAAAGGAGTGGCTGATCAATTGGTACGAGGGGGAATAATATTACAATCATTTGAGGTGGCTCCATTTCTTCTTGACGACATGACGAAGATAAATCAAGCTTGGTATACTCATGAGGATCAAGTCTCTCCTTCTTTTTAGAATGACTCAAAAACAACTTGATAAGGAAAGAGAAAGGGATGCAAACATCAAGAAAATGTTGACCCAAATGGAATTTTTACAAGAGCATATGATGAAGAATTCAGAAAAACCAAAGGGGGTAAGTGAAGTGTTTAGAGTTGAGAAGGGTTCTTCCTCAGGTTATTCAAAGCCGGGGAAGAATCAAGATTAGAACTCCAAGAGATACGAGGAGGATTTCCACCCATGCTATTTGCAGCGAGGTGGAATCAAGGTTGGAACTATCACCAGGGGAAGAGCAAAGGAGATACTATCAATATTGGGTTTAGCAAAGTGATTATTGGAGAAGAGAAGATGACCATGAAGAGAACCACACTCACTCGAGTGAGAGCCCAAAATCGAAAGGGAGTGCAAGTAGTCCCCAGGTGAATGATTTGTTGTCACGCATACTTGATAAAGTTGAAGGTTCGAATGATTTGTTGAAAGGGATGAAATATGACTTTTCATCCTTGAACAGTAAAGTGAACTCTCATGCAGATGCCATCAAGATATTTGAAGGTCAATTGAGTTTACTTTCAGCACAATTGAAACCAAAGATGACAATGGAAGATGGGGATAGAGGGTTGGTTGTGGTTACTCGTAGTGTAAATGTAGCAATAGGTAATGTGACAGGCAATGAAGAACCTCAAACGCATGAAGAAGATAAAGGCATGGAGAAAGAAGAGACACATATTCATCAAAGCATTGCCAAAGAACGACAGAGAGAAATGGAGCAACATATTCCAATCCTAAAAGTTATGCAACCTTTACCCAAAATATCTCCCCTATTTCCCCAACGTCTAAAGAAGAGGAATGAGGATGAGAAATTCAAGAAGTTCTTATCGGTGTTCAAGACATTATAAATTAATCTCCCCCTTGTGGAAGCATTGTTGGAAATGCCGGGTTATTCCAAGTTTATGAAGGAGTTAGTCATAAAGAAAAAGATCTTGGATTTTGAGACAATTGAAGTTTCTCATAGTTGTAGCGCAATCATGACCAAGGATCTGATAAAAAAGAGAGAAGATCCCGGAGCATTCACCATCCCTTGCACTATTGGCATGCTCCAATTTGCTAAAGCCCTATGCAATTTGGGAGCAAGTATCAACCTAATGCCATATTCGATCTATAAACAACATGGGTTGGGGGAACCAAAAGCCACAACAATGAGACTCTTGATGGCTGACCGATCAATTAAACATCCCGTGGGGATACTATATGACATCTTGGTAAAGGTTGATCGATTCATTTTCCTGGCTGATTTCATCATTCTCGATTGTGAAATAGATGCTGAAATTCCCATCAATTTTGGGAAAGCCATTCTTAGCAACCGGAAGAGCACTGGTGGATATTGAAAGAGGAGAATGGAAGTTTTGGGTGAATGAAGATGAAGTGACCTTCAATGTTTGTAAATTAATGAAACACCCAAGTGATATTCAAGTGGTCTCCACTGTTGATGTTATTGATGAAGTGGTGGCTAGTGTGAGCCATTTGATGTGTATGAGTGAACCACTAGAAGTTGTGCTTGCTAACTATAGTGAATTCGAAATTCAAGGCTATGAAGAGGTTGTCGCTGCTCTTTTAGGTTTAGGGGCATATTCAAGGACTCCATTGAAGTTGGACATCGATCTAAAGAATCGAGAGAGCCCTCCCGCAAAGCCATCAACACAAGAACCACCAAATTTGGAGTTGAAAGTACTTCCCTCCCATCTTCGATATGCCTTGTTGGGGGCAAATAACACCTTACCGGTAATCATTGCAGCTGAGTTGCTTGAATGGCAGATAAAATTACTCATTAAGTTGTTGAAAAGGCATATCAAGCTATAGGTTGGATGATCGCTCACATAGTAGGTATTCCTCCCGTATTTGCACTCACAAAATTTGGCTTGATAATGAGTGTAAACCGAGCGTTGAACATCAGCAGAAATTGAATCCATCGATGCAAGAGGTAGTAAAAAAGGAGATAATAAAGTGGTTAGACGCAAGTGTAATCTACCCTATTGCGGATAACAAATGGGTAAGCCGGGTACAATGTGTACCGAAAAAGAGAGGTATCACAGTGGTTCCAAATGAAAAGGGGGAGCTTGTATCTATGAGACCGGTGACTGGATGGAGAGTATGAATGGATTACCGAAAGTTAAATTTGTGGACTGAAAAAGATCATTTTCCCATGCCTTTCGTGGATCAAATGCTTGATCGACTCTCAAAGAGAGGTTGGTATTGCTTTTTAGATGGGTATTCCGATTACAACCAAATCTCCATTTCTCCAGAAGACCAAGATAAAACCACTTTCACATACCCTTATGGAACTTTTGCCTTTAAAAGGATGCCAATCGGGTTATCCAATGCTCCGGCAACATTCCAACGTTGCATGCTATCTATTTTTCTGACATGGTGGAGGATTCAATGGAGGTATTTATCGATGACTTCTCGGTTATGGGTGACACCTTTGAGGTGTGTTTACAGAACTTAGGACAATTCCTCCAAAGATGTGTGAAGACAAACTTTGGTCCTCAGTTGGGAAAAATGTAATTTCATGGTTAAAAAAGGTATAGTACTTGGTCACAAAGTGTCGCAAAAGGGGCTGGAGGTTGATAAAGCGAAGATTGAAGTGACTGAGAAAATACCACCACCAATTTTAGTAAAGGGGGTTCGTAGTTTCTTGGAATATTCCAATTTTTACCAGAGGTTCATCAAAGACTTCTCAAAGATTGCACATCCTCTATGCAAACTCTTGGAGAAAGAAGTAAAATTCCAATTTTATGATGCTTGTATGGTGGATTTGAGGTGTTTAAAGTAGAAATTTGTGTCCACCCCAGTCATCACTAGCCCTGATTGGTCAGAATCTTTCGAAGAAATGTGTGATGCAAGTTGAACGGCTTTGGGTGTGGCGCTGGGGCAAAAACGCAACAAACTATTTCACTCAATTTACTATTTTAGCAAGACTCTAAACAGTGCTCAACGTAACTATACCGTTACTGAACAAGAGTTGTTTGCGATAGTCTGTGCGTTTGAGAAATTCTAGGAATACTTTCTAGGTACTAAAGTGGTTGTTCACACTGATCCTGCTGCACTACGTTACCGAATGGCAAAGAAGGATGTCAAGCCATGATTGATAAGGTGGGTGCTACTATTGCAACAATTCGACTTTGAGGTCAAAGATAAGAGAGGTTGTGAAAATCAGGTGGCTGACCACTTATCAAGATTAGAAGGCAAGGAGAATGACGAGCTTGATATTGACATAAATGATTCTTTTCCCAATGAACAAGTGTTCGCAGTAACTCTTAAACAATCTCCTTGGTATGCTGATTGTGCCAATTACGTAGTGTGTGGATTAATGATGGATGAACTGAACTTCTACCAACAAAAGCGGTTCATGTTCGATGTTAAAAAGTACTTTTGGTATGAACTATATTTATTCAGAGAGTGTTTTGATAATATCATTAGAAGGTGTGTTCTGGAAGAAGAAGCCATAGAAATTCTCCACGCTTATAATGCTTCACCGGTTGGGGGTCATCATAGTGGTGTGCGTACAGTTGCTAAAGTTCTCCAAAGTGGCTACTACTGGCCGTCCCTCTACAAAGATGCGCATGAATTTGTTAAGAAGTGCACACAATGTCAAAAGCAAGGTGGAGTTTCCAAAAGACATGAGTTGCCCCTTACCCCTATTTTAGAAGTTGAACTATTTGATGTTTGGGGAATAGATTTCATGGGTTCATTTGTGAGTTCGTTTGGTAATAAGTATATCTTAGTGGTTGTATATTATGTTACGCAATGGGTGGAAGCAGTTGCACTTCCGAACAATGAAGGGAAAAGTATGGTTCAATTCATGAAACGCTACATCTTTGCCATATTTGGTACTCCTCGAGCTATCATTAGTGATGGTGGATCCCACTTTTGCAATAAGTGGTTCTCATCCGCATTGAGTAAGTATGGAGTAAAGCACAAAGTAGCAACTCTATAGCATCCCCAAACAAGCGGCCAAGTTGAATTGTCAAACCAGGAGATCAAGAGCATTTTGGCCAAGACAGTGAATGCTAATAGGACTGATTGGTCTCGAAAGCTTGATGACGCACTATAGGCATATCGTACCGCATACAAAACACCAATCGGTATTTCTCCATATCAACTAGTTTTTGGTAAGTCTTTCCATCTACCTGTTGAATTGGAACACAAAGCATTATGGGCATTGAAGGCTCTAAATCTAGACTTAACAAAGGCTCAGCCCTTTACAAGGAAAATACGAAGAAATGGCATGATACTAAAATCCTTAGGAGGGAGTTCAGAGTGGGAGATTGGGTGTTACTATACAACTCCCGACTTCGACTCTTTTCAGGAAAGCTCAAGTCTAAATGGTCAGGACCATATAGAGTGACAAGAGTGTTCACAAATGGTGCCATCAAAGTTGAAGGTCAAGAAGGACCTTCATTTAAGGTGAATGGGCAACGTTTGAAGTTATACTTTGGAGTGTGCCAAGAGATCTCTCTAATTGAGGTCGTGTACCTGGAAGATGCTTGAGAGCATTTGCACATCGTGCCACGACGTTTAGTAAGGAATTTCTTGGGAGGAAACCCAAGTATTAGTATTTTAAATAATGTGTGTTGATTTTCCAGGTAAAGGATATTGTGCGAGAAGAAGATGTTATCAGCGATTCGCCGAAGCCGTTCGACGAGTACGACTTAGCCCAACTTATGGATTACAAAAAAGGGGCTGAGATTCTGGAATATTCGGTGAGAGATCGGTATCACTCGACGAATCGCCGATGTGCTTAGGCGACCCAATTTTTCTCTCCCTTTCTACTTCAGTGTTAGCAGCGTACCTCAGTGATTGTTCGGCGATGTTCCAAGTCCATTATGCTATTCGCCGACTTGTTCGGCGACCTTCTGCTTCTCCGCCAACTTGACCATTCAAGGAGTATCACACATTGGAAATAAGGGCGAGATACTGCCCCTTGGGCGCACTGCCGAATCATTCCGCGACTGGTTCATTTTCTCACCGACTGGGCGCTTAGTGAAGATTCCTTGTCACCTTGCTCTGCTTATCTACATACTAGAATTTTATTTTTATTTTCTAGTTTTTTTTATCATTTTATTTTTCTTTTTATTTTATTTGCGGTAGTGTCCATTCTCTAATCACATTGGGGACAATGGTGAATGCTTTCGGTGGTGGTGGCACTTGGTCAGTGAATTCCTCGGTGTTTTTGGACCCTATGGATTGCGTTTAATTGTAGTTGTTCTCTTCAAAATTCCATTATTGGTCTTGATCAATACCGATGACTTGAATAGTGCTCATAATCGAAAAAAATGAATGTGACGCTATGATGAGGCCAAATGAAGTTGCATAGGCAATATGTGAACTTTTTGCATCTCATTGTGATTAGCTAGTTATTGAATGTGGCTCTTGTGATGAGCATTACACACTAGAGAAAGTGTGAAGTCTTGTTCCACATTGATAGAAATGCCTTGTGTGATGAGCTTATCGTGAACTATGTGTGATGACACCTAGAATTTTCCCAGTTGGTCCGGTTGACTAAGTGATGCAATCTCTTGAAATGATCTTTGGCAACTTTGAAAAGTGAAACAATTTGACATTACACCTCTTTTGTGGCCTACCTTATGAGTGTGATATTTGCTTGAACACCCTTTGAGCCTTAACCCTTTTCTTGGAAGAAACTTGATGAAATTGTCACTTTTCTTTATTCCTTCACCCATAATCCTCATGATTCGTGGTTGGTTTGAATAGCCAACTTAGGCCAACAGCCTAAGTTGGGGGTGCGGTGGAAAAAGAAGGCAAATCAAGAAATGCAAAGAAGTCCCCTTTGACCCATGGTTTTGAGAAAGATGGAACCCCTCCATAGAAAAACAAAGTTGTGGAATAAAGTTATGAAAATGCAAAAAAGAAAGGGGGTGTCTAACAGTCCATAGAAAGTAAATAATGGGGTGACTTTTGATCATGAATGAGAGTGATAAAGAAAAGGAAAGAAAGTGTTATTCATACCACATTTCATGAGGATAGAAAGCATTGGGCCTAAATGACCATACCTTTAAACTTAGCCCCATTACAAACCTTGAAAAGACCTTTTTGATCTTGAGTAAGCTGAAACAAGTGTTGATTGGATAATAAGGGCAGACCTATGGGTGAAGTCATGTATGTGCTCATTTTTGTGAGTGTGAGTATTGTTTTTTATTCCGGAACAACAAATTGTTGAACCATTGTGTCTGAATATGGAATCATTCTTTGTGTGAGGGCATTTGAGTACCTTTGTTGAGGTTGAACTTGCATTTGAAGCAACTATTGTAACTTTGAGAATCTTTGATAATGGTGAGTCACAACTTAAATCTTTGAGTGCACAATTGATCCATGCATGAGTAAATTGAGTCTTTTTGTGTGCATTCATGATTAAGTCTTGTGTAGCACTGTTTGAGACATCCCTTTTGAACTACCGAACTTGAGCTTTGCTTGAGGACAAGCAAAAGTTTAAGTTGGGGGTGTTGATGAGTCCACGATTTGGACTCATTTAAGGCTTTATTTGGATAGATTTAGTGTCCTCAAATGCTTATTTTGTGCCAATAATTGATGTAAAATCCTTGATTTCCAAGTATTTGGATTTAGGAACAAAGCATGGACACTAATGTGCAAAAAGGAACGAAGCGAGCTAAAGGAATGAAGAAATGAAGGCCTAGTGATCGCCAATGTAACTCACCAAATCGCCAAGTCACCACTCTACCTCCTAACGTTATAGAATGCTGGAGATGAACTGGGTAACTTCGGCGAGCAACAGTTCCATTCGACGTGTCGCCGATTACTTCGGCGAGGGATGACCAGGTCACCAAATGTGTTGATGGAGATTCAAACAAATATTGATAGGCGAGATAAAAGGAAAAAGGGCAACTCGCGGAATCATCCTACAATCCTGATCTGGATCGCCAAAAATTACAGTAGCTGGACCACGAAGAAGTAAAAAATGAAGGCGAGAGAAAGGACAATCGGTAAGTCACCGAATGGTCGGTGAAGCCCGCCTTACCTCGTCGATTGGTCTAAAACAATCACATATCAGACTTGTTTAAATTGATTTTTGCTAGAGAGAGAAAGCATTCATAAATGTGAAGAACACAAGATTGAGAGTAAAAACACTACCATTGTGGATTTCAAGTGATTTTAGCAAGGTTTTTCATTTAAATTTTGTAATAGAGAATATTGTAGTTGATTTTAACTTTCAACTTTCATTTTTACCTAGCTATGAAAACATGGCAGATGCTGATTTTCATCTTTTTGCTATGATTGGCTAAAACCCTCTTCTTGGGGTTTTCACTATGTGACCAATTGTTGAGTTTTACTAAGTGGGTGTCATTGATTTGTGAATAATGGTGTTAATTTTAAGTGGGTCTAATTTGCTGCTGCGTTTTGGGGTCATCTTGCATGATTACTGTCACTAGTTGAGTGTTTTGTGCTTGCTCGAGAGAGAAGTACAAAGCCAAAGTAGCAAGTTTAGCATCCTGAGTAGTGGGTCACCTTGATTTCATCTTGAGAAAGTGAAACATGGAACCTATCCTTTGTATCTAGCTCGAGAGAGTGGATTTGATGAGAACAAGGGTTGGGCATCATCCGTCTAATGTTGAAGTTCGAGAGAATTCGACAAAGATAAGGTAATCATTAGAGAGAAAATTGCTTTACATATAGTCCTACCTACCCACGACAATTTATCCCGTTGTGAGCATCAACGTTCATCCACTAAGTTGAACTCAATAATTGGTTGGTCAATTCCCCAAGTGTTAACTCATTATTTGATCATTTTGTGTTAAGTGTTGAATTGGATTGAAAATTATAACCTGAAATTCGAAGCTTAAACCAAAAAGGTACAGCAACTGTTTAGTTAAAGAGATTGTTGTCATACTTCTATATTTGAATTCGAAGGAAAAGCTACTCTCAGTAGGATTGACCCCAACTCATTTAGTTGGGTTATACACTGACTAGCGATCGTTGACACTTAGAACTGGATGAAGTGTCTTTGAAACGTTCGGCAACTCGCCGAAAGTCTTCTTTGATCGCCCTTTATGCGCCCCTATACCGTAAAATGCACTGTAACTTTCAGTGGGCTAGTTTGTGCTTACCGAATGTGGTCGGCGATTAACCGAAAGGCCTTTCGCATTGCTGGCATGCCATTTTTTCTGGAAAATTTGAGCCTATCCTTTCGGCGAGCCCGATCTGGCTCGCAAAATAGATTAGGCGACTCGCCGATCGGTTCGGCGAGTCTCTCTGTAGCTTATATTTTTTCACTTTTTTTGAACTGTTTCTAACATTCTATGATGTTTTCGCATATATGGATAGAACCAACTTAGATATGCTGCCCTACAAAGAGCACGAGGAATAGTTATTAATGAGGGGGCACGTACCCCTTCCAAAAAGGGGAAGAAGACACCTCCCATGGGAGGCAAAAGAAAGGGCAAGGCACCTGTATCTGAGGTACCGGAGCACAACTCTGGTAGCAATGGAGAATCCTTTGACTCCCAGGGTGCATTCTCTGAGCCTAGGGATGACCAACCTCTACAATTTCGGAGTGACGAGATTCGTTCACGAGTTCGCCAGGATTCGTCTAGGATCCCAGAGGCCACTCCTCCTGCTGATGTTACAGTGCCAGCTACATCACAAACAATGGTTCTAGAGCCACCGATTCAGGGTCCTCCCCCTCGGCTACTCAACCGGCAAGAGGTCGAGGAATTGAGGACGATTTTAGAGGAGAAGCTGCTATCCATAGATGGCCTAGAGGGCAGGTACCCTCTTGTATAAAACACACTCTAGTGGCACATATTTGATATCTTCACCTCGGTCCGTGAGTTTTATTTTGCTTATGGTGATCTAGTTCCTTAGGGGAAGAAGAATGCTAGTGCCTTCAAATCGGTGAAGTTCGTCTTGGTCCAAGGGAAAGGAGTGGGGTGCAGCAGCGATCATATCAATGTTCTTTTTGACAGAGTTATGGGGTTCGAGCATGAGTATGAGGGTCTGCTAACAGCTCAATCCCCGGATGACCTAAAGGGCTGGCTTGCCCCCCTTATTTCTGATACAACCCAGAGGTGGATTGAGGCGGGAGTCCAGATAGAGAAGAAGGACTTGAATGTTACTGCACGGTACTGGTTTGGATTCATCAGCGGTTTCATCATGCCTTCACAAAATGAGTCCATCATCCGCCATGCAAAGGCAGCCTGTCTAGGATGGATCATAGCAAAGAAGCTCCCCAACTTGGGACTTATTATTGAGAAGGAGATGGCCATGAGGGCAAAGTAGCGCCAGACGCCCCTTCCTTTTCCGAACGTGATCACAAAACTATGCCAGCGTGTGGGAGTTCCTCGTAATAAGAAGAGGGACATCAAGGTCACCCCCACATCCTCCATAGATATCCGGTGCATAGAGGCTAGTACACTAAGAAGGAGGTAAATAGGAGAGCAGCTCCGGTGGACGCATCCCCAGATGTTGATGTTGAGAAGATACCTGCAAAGGCATCTTTGCCTACTCCGGCCTCCGGGCCTTCAGGTACAGCTGCTTCCACATCCTCCCAGGCTCCTGGTTCTTCTACTGCTTCCCAGCCCTCTAGGATTACTCAGGCCATGATTCTGAAGATGGGGCACTTAACCCATTTTGCTGATGTACGGGCTACCCGGTTGGAGGCTGAGGTACCGTAGATGATTGAAAGGGTCATCCTAGCTGCTTTGACTCCCCTCCGGACTTCTATTGATGATCTCACGGTGAGAGTCGCTACTTGTGAGAGTCGACAGGGGGTTACTTCAGAAGTGACTACTTTGAAGGCCGAAGTTGCAGATTTGAGAAAGGATGTGGACTACTTGAAGTACACAGTATTCACTTCACTCTTTGAGGCAACTGATGATATGGATGCCTCGACTAGTTCTAAGATACCTCCGGCTACCATCGAAGATGTGCCTATGAAGGATGTGGTAGCTAATGCGTTAGAGGCTGAGATTGATGAGGAGCAACTTGGGGAGCGAGACCGGTGCTGCTGATGTGACCCCGGGCATTGATGCCCCAACAGATGGAGCGACTATGTAGATAGGACACTTCTTTACCTCCCTCTCTATCATTTTTATTGATTTTTTTTACTATTTTGTTGCATTTGAGGACAACTGCATTTTTGTTTGTGGTAGGGTGAGGTATTTCCATGCTTACCTCTTATGACTATTTTGTTTGTATCTATTGTTGGGGTTTTGTGATTTCATATTGTTTTGTGGATGTTTGAGCTTGTTATTCCTTATGATGAATGTAAATGGTTTTTGACCCTTTTTAAAAAAACTTACCACCTCTTGTGTGTGATTGTGGTTGTTCTTGTGCAAATTTGAGTCTCGGTCATGATCAATACCGATGATTTGAATAGTGCTCTTAAGCAAACAAAAATGAATGGACATTTACGATGAGGCCAAATGAAGTTGCATAGACAATGTGTGAACATTGTGCATCTCATTGTAACTAGCCGATTATCGAATGAGTCTCTTGTGATGAACATTGCACACTAGCGAAAGTATGGAGTCTTGTTTCATATTAGTGCCAATACCTTGTGTGATGAGCTTACCATGAACCTTGAGTGATGACACCTAGAATTTTCCCCGTTGGTCCGACTGACTAAGTGATGCAAGGTCTTGAAATGATCTTACACAACAATTTGGAAGAGTGAAACAATATGACAATATAACTCTTTTGTGGACAACCTTGTGAGTGTTTGAACTTTTCTTGAACCCTTTTTTGAGCCTTATCCTTTTCTTGGAAGAAACTTGATGCAATTGTAGACCCTCTTTATCCAATCACTCATAATCCTCATGAAGTGTGGTGTGTTTGAATAGCCAACTTAGGCCAAAAGCCTAAGTTAGGGTGTAACATCCGACAATTTAAAATGAATAAGAAGAAGCTTGAAATTGGAAGTAGTCATTTTTGGAAAAAAATTCAGAATCTGGAAATTCGGCCAAGTGTGGAAATCAGTGAGTTTTTGGCCAACTTTGAGCAGTCATAACTCCTAGCTCAGGATG
>JAJOOR010028048.1:0-22195 GCA_036250505.1 Solanum acaule | reverse complement strand
TTTAAAGTTTAAACTTAAATTCAATTGAAACTTTAAAGTAACTTTAAAGTTTAAAGTTTTAAATTGAAGTTTTTTAATAATATAATATTATATAATAATTAAAGTTAATAAAAAAATAAAAAAAAATTACCGGTACACAATGATCCGGTAAGAACCGGTTCCGGTCTGGTCCAAACCGGTTCCAATCCGGTAACTAAGGGACCGGACGGAACCTTTGGAAATTTCCGGTAAAACCGGTTCCGGTAAGACCCGGTTCCGGTAACGAAATCCGGTAACGAGGACCGATTCCGGTATCGGTTCCAGTAAAACCGGTCCTGTTGATCCGGTCCTGTCCGTTTGCCAGCCTTACTCCCACCGAAGGGTTAGTGTGGGTGCCAATCACGATGGTCTGGGTCGTGACAAAGGTTAAGTGTGGGTGTCACTCATGACTCGTTTTGGGTCGTGACAAACTGACTAATCCAAAATACAAAATAAGAGTCAGTACAAAAAGAAGGACAACAACAAGTCTCTAAACGTCGAGAGCTCACCTTAAATATGAGTCTATGACCGCCACGGGAGATCTAATGCTCACTGAGGGTGGCCCGAACTGGGAGCTGCATCAGAAAAAAGATGTAAAAATGCAGTATGAGTACCAAAACACGGTATATTCAATTGCCATCATAGACCGACATAACTCAGAAAGATCAAATATGTATATAAGAAGCTTGATGATACTAGCAAGTGAAGGGAGCTAAGACACACTAACCTTATGATAGAGAACAAGCAGAAAATATCAAGTTTCAATCACAAGTTACACACAAACCACAAGACAATCAACATAGTCAAAGGCCAACTCACACGATGATACAATGTAAAACTTCAAGTAGGAAGAGCCATAAGAACGCAAGAAACATTGAGCCACCTAGAATGATACCTCAAGCTTAACTGAATGTCAAAAATCCGGATAGATGTATTCACGGGCCGCCCGCAATGACTCGTTGAGCTTACCCATAATTAGGATATATGTATCAACGGACCGTCCGAGATGATACTTCGAGATTATAAACAATGTAAATCTAAATGATAGATTGTAGCCTGAGCCTAAGCCAATAGGCCGCCTGGAATGGTATATCGAGATCATTAGAGCAAAAGCATTTGAAAGGTGCGTAAATCAAGAAAAATTGGGTTTTTTCACTGATTTTAGGGCAAACTGGGTCTCAAGAACTTCCAACTCATTAAGAACAAATTCAATTCACAAACCAAGTCATTTCCGTTGAAAATCATTCAAGTAATAAATCCTCAAAAATACTATCACAATCAAATCATGCCATACACACAGATCCGGGTAGGATACCCGTCACACCACGAGAGTACTAACCTGGAACTCCTGCCAATCCAAGCTTACGGCCTCAAACCCAACATTTTAAAGACAATCAAAAATCACAACTCAAGGATCCACACCACCTTATATCTATATTATTTTTCTTTCTTTCTAAAATTGGGTAACACCTTTCTAAATGGTTATAAGAACACTTTTAGCATATTAACTAATATTTTTTTCTTTAATCTTTGAAAATTTTCAAACATGTCACATTGAAATTTTCTAACAAAAATAATTATCACCATAAATTTTTAAAAATAATTAAATCAAATGTTTATATTAAAACAAGTAGTAGTGGATGATATAATATACAATCAACGAGTTTAATCGGTCTCAATACCTTCGACATGAAATATAGCTCTCTGTATATATATAACTCCAAACATTGCAGCAAAATGCAAGTACCATTTATTTTTCCTTAATTTTCAATTTTCTACCTCTTAGTTACAATTATTGGGAAACCCCAAGTTAATTTTTTTTGTTGGTTTAAGATATTTGGATCCTTACAATTTCAGCGCATTCTTAATCCAATTACACTTGTTAACATTATTGTGTACATTTATTTTTGGTCGGAAAAAGATGGAAAATATTGCAGGATGAAAAACGGACAATGAATTGTTGGGACGAGTTGCTACAACCGTCTAAGAAAACATCTCCCGTCCCAAATTATTTATCATATTTTATTTTTTAAAGTCAATTTGATTAATTTTTGGAGTTAAATAACGTTAAATTAAAATTTATATTCAAAACTATATAAAAGTACTAGAGTTTTAATTTTTCTCATCTCAATATGATTTTAAATTTTTTTTTATCTTAGAATACTAGTTAAAGCTCATGTAGTTTAATATTAAAAAACGAAACTTGACAAAGTGTTGACAAATATTTTGAGATGGAGAAAATATTTAACTTGAATTTTCTTGGAATTTGGGGGTGGATGTTTACCAATTTTCAAAGTCTTGACTTGAACAATGAATTTAATTAAACAAAAAAGGCATAAAAAAATAGAATTGGTCGTATAAAAAAAAGGAAAAAAAAACTGATCCAGCAAATTTTTCGGGTACATACTTACTGCAAATAAGGAAAATAAAATAGAAAACTAAATTGGTGTCAATCTGTATACCAAAAGGTTTCGGATTCGAGTCTCCTTGGATATGGAGGGACACAAATTCAGATTTAGTCGGGCTTCAATGTGGGTACCGAAACCAAAACAAATATTTAGTTTAAAAGTAGATGTTATCCATTAAATAACAATAGAAATATTTGATAATTTAATTCTAGAAATTAAAGTAACTAAAATAAATGTACTACTAATTACCACTAGAAAAATTTCTTATTCTCCTATATATGCGTGTGGATATTCAGGCGTATCAAAGTAATCCAATTCTTCATCAGTCAAGGCTTTTGTAACATCTCACTATTTGAAAGGACTAGAAAGAGTTAGAATTGGAAAGAGTCATTTTAGGAAAGAATGAAAAATCTGGAAATTTGTTAAGTTAAGGTACGTTGAGTTTTTGGGTCAAATTCAAACGACCATAACTCCTATCTTAGGATGAGTTAGGTGTGCTTCTAGATAACGTAGGAAATATCTTGAAATTATCTTTTCAACGCCGCTGAGTTTGCGTTATAACAAGTTCATATGAGTGAGATATGCCCATTTGAAGTTTGGTTGTTGAAATAAGGAAAGTCTAATCCGGATTTTGGAAGGGTAGTTTGGTCTTTTCCATACCCAATTATTTTATTTCATTTTTAGGAGCTTAAGTGGGGTCAAATCTGAATTAAATCAGTTTTACGCATTTACCAAAACATGCTAGGGCTTGGAGAAAAGAGAAAAGAGGAGAAAAGAGAAGAAAGGTTCAAGATTCGTCAATATCGTGCAATTTTAGTTGTGGATTTCGCCAAGGTTTCAATCCCACAAGGTATGTGAGACTTTCATAGCGTTGGGTTTGTTCACCCATGTGCCAATCATGTTTGTTTCAGCAAAATTCGTTTCTAGAAAGTTGATAGTATGATGTTCTTGAAGTTTGCTTTAGTTCTTGAGATTTGATGGGATTGTGGAGTTCTTGATGGAATCGTGTTGATTTAAGAGTTTTTTTGAGTTAGATTCTTGTGTATATATACTGGGTATTTGAATCTATAGAGGGATTGAGAAAAAGAATTGGATTTAGGTGAATTAGGGTGAGAAAACGAAGAAGGAAAGAGTAAAGCAAGTTTTGGCACGCAAGTATGCGTCGCGGACTTGCTCCCCCAGTGCAAAAAAATCACCTCCGCGTCGCGGAGAAGATGCGGACTCCTCTATTTCAAAAATAAATTTCGCGATCAAATATTTAAATGCATCTCCGCATTGCGGACTTGTTTTCAGACAATGATTTCTTGATCGTTTCTCATGTTTAACTATCTAAAAACACTCCTAAACATCATGAGATCTTTCCTATCACAAATCACAATCCTTCAATCCATAAATTCAATTCAAGGAAAGTTAAGAGCCAAGTCAAGAGAAGTTCATAGAGTTTTTCAAAAGTTTTTACAAACGTTTTAACTTCTTTTTAAGACTTAAGTTTTGAGTTGAGTAAAGAATAAGAGTAGAGTTCATTTCTTCAAAGATTATACGGGAACTAAATATTCCCAAGAGTTAAATTGTTTTCACATTTGAGCAAGAAAGGAAACACAGATTTCCAAGAGAGTTTTTAAGCTAAGTTTTGAGTAATTATCTCAAACCAAAGAAAGAGTTTTGTTTTTAAAACATATGAGCTGAGTATATTTTCGGAGTAGTATTGAGCACCGATATGGGGATGCGAGTTCATAATAACTCAAGTCTCCATAAACCATGTAGCCATCATGGGTAGAATGGATCATACTTTTTAGATGATTCCTTAGTGCTTTTTAGCATAGACTAGTCGATCCACTTAGTTAAGGCGTTCTATATGACGGCAAAGTATAAGACAGTTCTGGCAGCATGGGCAAGACGTTGTATCATCACTTAGGCTCATAGTGGTGGTTGTTGGTTAGAGAAACTCCCACAGTATTATATTACTTTATACGTAACTTGAGTTGTCATCTACTATTTTAAATGTTTTATATAAATTGCACCTTTATTGTTGTTTTTACTACGCATTTGAGTTGAGTATTCATGAGTTGAGTAAAGCTAAGGTAAGTGTTCCTTTCAGATTCCTTTCAAGCTTATGTTATGTTTAGTTTTCCCCTCGCATACTCGTACATTCAATGTACTGATGACATTTGGCCTGCATCATTTTATGATGCAGACACAGGTAACCAGGATCAGCATCCAGCGCCTCATTGATCCAGTTGAGCACTCAGAGTAAGTTGGTGAGTCTCATTTCTTTCTGGAGGGTCCCTTATTATCTTGTTTTTAGCATTTCAGTTGTTAGGATGATCAGGGTCTTGTCCTGACATCCCTCATTGTTTTAGAGGCTTTATAGATGAGTAGTTATAGTTTTTTAGTCTTTCCGTTTTCAGTTGTATATGTTAAGACTTGAGTTGCTATTTTGGCTAGTTTAATATTTCTTAAAGATATTGCATGAGTTGTCCTTTGAGACTATTTCCTATTATTTAAGTCTTCCGCTATAAGTTAAGCCAGGCCAAGGGTTCGCTTGGGGCCAACAATTGTTCTCGAGTGCCAGTCATGCCCAGGGTGTAGGCTCGAGGTGTGACAGCTTTAAACGGTTCATCCAATAATGGTAGCTGCCAAATTTTTGCAGAATATAATCGTCCATCATGATCTCTCGGTGAATTTCAGATACAATCAGGAACAATATTCTCGATTGTTATAGGAATATCTTGATGATTTTTGCGTAAATTGAGTTTTTTGTAATGAAACACACAACAAAGTCTTCATGTATGATTTCTCTGCATTCTCTTAATACATCCATTGTAGTTTTATCAAGACATTATTCTTTCACAATCTAGTATACACTTTCTTTATCTTCACTGCTACTTTCTTCATCAAAACGAAAAGTTTTCTTATACCCAATTCGTGATCTTTCCTTGTCCAAAATTTCTTTACTATTGTCTCGTCCTTTCCATTTGGGACCTCCAACAATTGATTTGTTGAAGTTTTTACAATTGATCGTTTTTCTCTTCAAATGAGTAAAGAAATTGTTTACATGATCATTACCTAAATTTTGGAATAAGTCAGCTGGCACTTTGTTACCGTATAAGTTTATACACGGAATGTCATGGTATTCGATAGGCATTCCATGAATGAATTTCGTTAAACACCTTATTAGATCTTCATCCATATATTTCATCCTCATAAGTTGAAAATTATGTGAATTCCAACTTAAAAGATACAAAACAAAGAAGATGGAGAAATATTTTAAAGCAAAGAAAATATATAGAGAGAGTATATTTCCTAATTTGTGTAGGAAATTAATTGTAGTTGTAAAAATAAATTTGAAAAAGTTAACCTTATTGGAATGGAAAACTAATTGGAGTTGTAATTTATTTTTGGAAAACTTAACCTTATTCAAATAGGAAACTAATTGGAGTTATATTTTTCTGCCCCTTGATTTGAGTTTATGTCTCAAAAACAGCACGTGTTTGCCAATAATATTTATTTGCTATATTTGACGAGAATTATGAAAAGAAGAAAATTAGTAGAAACTTATATGTAGAGGTCAAATAGTATTTATAAATTTTGCTATTTTTAGTACTCCATATGATAGTAGTAACTATTGGCGTGTAATTTTTATTATTTTAATTTAATATTTATTTACCTTTAAATTTATAACTTAGGATAACAAATAAAATTGTGTTTAAAGTTCAAGATTATAAGGATTATTAAAATGAGACAATATTTTACTAATGCTTTATGACTTGTGATAAAAATAATCGAAATAATTAATTAAAATAACAGTGAGTTGTAAAGCAAAATAAGCAAAAGTAAATATTATTGAGTTATCTCGAGCGAAATCATCATGAAGAAAGTAAAAGTGCATACAACATTTGTGATGAAAATCAGATATCTTGTCAGTGAGGAAAAGAGGTACATTAATAACCTAATCATACATACCATTTGGCATGAATTGAATTCCTCATAATGATCATGATCAACACATTGAAGTTGTTATATACCATTTGGCGGACCCACGGAAGGTTTCAGATACTCGAACACCCATTAATCTCGTATCGAACTAATTATATTTTTTTTATAGAAATTTGAACGAATGGTATAAAAGTAAACACTGAGCACCTAGGCAACAAGCAGTTGCTTGGTGTAGTGGTCGCTTGTGGGTACTTAAAATTGTATATTGTATCTGTTGTGGCCAGATTTGATTCCACTATGGTATTTTTACTAAAAATTGTATATTGTATCTGTTGTGGCTAAGTTTGATTCCACTATGATATTTTTTAAAATTTTAAATACCAACTCTTCTTGGTGCAGCCACTTAAAATCCTGGATTTGCCACTGCAAAACCTTTTATTCTAAGAAAATAAAAGCTTATTAAACATAACAGTTAACTCTTATACAAATTTTAAGTCATGTGCAGGCCTTTGAAGCTAAAATTGAGAAACAAGGATATAAAAGCTTTCCCAGTGGACATATATACTTCATGTTAGCAGTTTTCATTTGTTCTTCAATTTTGTTGTTTTTCTACTTGTTTATAAGTTTACAACTTGTCAAAATATAGGGCATTTGCTGGAAAAGTGAAGGCTTTTGACACAAGAGGCCATGCTGCAAAACTATGTATTATATTGTTCTGCTTCCTTTACTATTTGCTTCATTAGTTGGAATTTCTCGGATTGATATAGGCTTAAGTCTCCAACGAGAGTACACGAGGGAACCCTCATTATCCAAGCATGAACAATAATGCAAGATGTTGAAGTTGTTGGAGATGGAAGGAGATATTGAATTCGGATCTCCATAGTCTAGTCGAATGAGAAAAAGTAACATCTATACCTTTGTATGTTGAACTTAACACGATGGAAAGCTCAGTAATCAACACAGAAATAACAGGGAAGGAAAGGAAGAAACAAAAACTGAAAACAGTTTGCAGGGAAAAGTTGCATACTTTATTCAATACGCTGAGAAGTTAATATAGGCTTATAGAATTTTAGGAATCCTAACCCCACTAAATAACTACTTAATTTCAGTAAACCAATTTCCCTAAACTCTAGGAAAAGAAATCTGCAATACTACAAACTAGGAAAAATATTACGTGCTAACAAAATAACAAAGTAACAACTAACTAGAATATAGCTACTGCCAAGACTTAGTCAGACTAGAAAAAATAGGTTGATGTTGAACGATTTTAACACCTCCTCTCGACATCAGCTGTCGTCTTAGCTATGTCTAGTTGCTAACAGAAACTTTCAAACTTATTGACACTTAAGCCTTTTGTGAACAAGTTTGTAATTTGTTTCTATGTGTTAATATGCTCCAGGTTAATCTCTCCTTGTAACACCTTTTCTCTAATGAAATGGTAATGTATTTCCACATGCTTCGTCCTTGCATGAAAAATAGGATTTTCAGCCAAATTAATCGCTGACTGATTGTCACAGTACAAAGAAACTGCATAGCCAACTAGTTGATGTAAATCCTTCATCAACCGCATAAGCCATATACTTTCTTGAGTTGCGACTGCTGCTTTCTCGATACTCTGCTTCTGTTTTTGATAGCAACATTGTTGGCTGCCTTTTGTTGCACCAAGAAATTGCTCTAGCTCCAAGCTTAAACATGAAGCCAGTAGTTGAATGATGAGTGTCATGGTCTCCTGCATAGTCCGAGTCACAGTAACCAACCAACTTGCATTCTTCACCTTTCTTATACACGAGGCCATAACGAATTGTACTTTTCACATATCTTAGAATTTGATGAACAACCTCCATATGGCGCTTCTTTGGCTTGTGCATGTAGCGACACATCACACCAACTGCAAAAGAAATATTAGGCCTAGTTTGAGTTAGATAAATCAGACTACCTACCAATTGTCGATACATCGTCACATCTTCTAAATCTTTTCCTTCATGTGCACACATCTTGGCATTTGGTTCAATTGGATTTGCAATTGGTTTGCACTCCAACATTCCAAATTTCTTCAACAAGTCTCTAGAATACTTTTGCTGATGAAGAAAAATTCCTTCTTGAGTACGATCAACCTCCAAACCAAGAAAATGATTAAGCTGTCCAAGTTCTTTCATATGAAATCGCACACATAAATTTTCATTCGTTTGAACAATTTCTTCTTCATTATCACCAATTATAATCAAGTTGTCAACATATACTAGTACTATGGATAGCTTCCCTCCATCGACTTTGACAAACAAACTTGAATCTGCATATGTAATAAAATTGCCACTTTGAGTTAAAAATTCAACAATTTTACTGTACCAGGCCCTTGGTGATTGCTTCAATCCATAGAGCGCCTTCCGCAGCTTACAAACATACCCAGGGTGCTTTTGATTCTGGAAACCCATTGGTTGAACCATGTTAATCTCCCAATCCAACTCTCCATGTAAAAATGCATTATTAACATCCGTCTGCCACAAATTCCAATCCTTGCTAGCAACAAGTGCTAGTAAGACTCACACAGTTGTAAGCTTTATCCCTGGACTAAAGTTTCATCATCATCCAAACCATATTTTTGAGTAAATCCCCGAGCTACCAAACAAGCTTTATGCCTCTTGATCAACCCATCTGTGCGGCGTTTTATTTTATAAACTCATCTGCATGATATAAGTTTCACATCTTTTGGCTTCGGTACTAGTTCCCAAGTTTGATTTTGTTCTAATGCGACAATCTCTTCCTCCATTGCTCTGGTCCATGCTATGTTTTGAGCTGCTTCTTCAAAGCTTTCAGGTTCTTTTCCAGATTCTTCTTATATTATTACTGCATTGGCATATTTGGGGTTTTGCCTCTGAACCCATTCTGACCTTCTCGTCTCAAATTGTGGAACAACTGGTACTTCTCCTTCATTTATTTCACTGCCTTCACATGTTGGCTGGTGAACAATTGATTGCCCAAAATTATGAGTTGCGCCTTGTTCAACATTGGCGTCTTCACTTGATCGAAAATAAGTAATTTGCAACTTATTTTTCAGATCAGTTTGGTCTGGTAATATCTCCTTTTTCGTAGACCACCATGAAGAGGTTTCATCAAATACAACATGTCGTGATGTATAACACCTTACAGTTGTAGGGTCACTACATTTTCACCCTTTTCTTTGATTATCATAGCCTATAAAAATGCATTTAACAGCTTTCTTGTCCAATTTTCTACGTAACTGATCAACTATAAAAACATAGCATACACATCCAAATACTCCAAATAACTGACATTAGCTTTCATATTCCACAACTTCTCAAAAGGTGAAAGAAAACCTAACCTTTATTGAGGAAGTCTGTTGATGGCATATGACGCATTCCTCATTGGTTCTGCCCAAAATCTTCCTGGGACATTCTCGGCATGTAACATAGTGCGGCATATTTCTGCTAAATTCCTATTCTTCCTCTCTGCAATGCCATTTTGTTGTGGTGTGTAGGCACAAGTATATTGATGGCGAATTCCGCATTACCTTAGGTATTGAGAGAACTTAACTGAGTTGTATACCCCTCCGTTATCTGTTCTTAAACAACAAATTTTCTTTCCCAGTTCTCCCTTAACTGTTTCCTTAAACTCTTTAAACTTAGAAAAAGAATCAGATTTTTCTTTCATAAAGAAAACCCAATCATACCTAGAGAAATCATCAATAAAGGTCACCATGTACTTTATTCCACCATTTCATGATTGCTTGACCGGTCCAAACACATCAGAATGAATTAATTGTAGTGATTCATAGTCTTTAAATTTGGACTCTACAAACGGCAACTGGTGAGCTTTACCGAATTGGCATCCTGAACAGACGATGTCTGCTCTTACTTCAAGTTGAGGAAAACCCTTGATCATTAACTTCTTCAACATAACACTTAGCTTGGAATAACTCACATGACCCAATCTCATATGCCACAAATCAACTGTCTCATTATTTGTTGTCTTTTCTACATATGCAGACTCTACATACATCACATAAATGGACTCTAATCTACGCCCCTTCATAATTGGATTTTCTAAGTTCTTGAGATCTTGATAAATCCTCACATTATCAGGACCAAACAAGACATAGTTTCCAGATGTTGTTAATTGTGACACTGAAAGCAAGTTTTTCCTCATACCTGGAACATGATAGACATTCTAAAGTGGTATTTGATTTATCCCTTGTTGAAGAGAGGCTGGCATCTTACCAATATGAGCTATCAGTAACCTTGAATTATGTAACACCTCGAAAATGAGTAGGCTGAACTAGAGCCTAAACGTGAGGTTAATGTCAAAGGTCAAGGGGTTTAGTGGTTAAACGTCAAGGTATGTGCTAGACCCCATAGTTTAGAAGACCTTCTAAGGGTTGGTTGAGAGTTGCAAGGTCGAGTGCCAAGCCAAAAAGGGGCAAGCCTAAGCCAAAAGCGAAGGCTACCCCAAGCTTGGCCAAGGACCACGACCACCTTCACAAACAGTGGTCTTGACCACGATCTGTGAAGGGACTCGTGAAGGTCCCTTAGGCATGTGGGAAGCAAGGCCTTGAGGCCTAGCCACTGCCTAGGAATCACGACCTCAACCACGACTCGTGGTCTTGACCACGAATTGTGGAAGGTCTCGTGGTCTTGCCTTGGCATTGTGGAGGCCAAGGCCCCAAGCCATAGCTACTGCCTAGGAACCATGACCTCCACCACGACTCGTGGTCTTGACTACGGATCGTGGAGGGTCTCGTGGTCTTGCCTTAGGATCATCAAGGCTTGCCAAGTTGAGGAGGGTCACTGGTCAAGGGACCACGGGCACCACCACGAGCCATGGTGCCCTTGATGAGCTGTGAAAGAGGGCATGGTCCCTGGGACGGGCTGCCTAGTTGAGGGTCATTTGGTAATTTCCAAATCAATTAGTTAATTAATGGGGTCGTTTTTAATTGTTTTATTTCACATAAATAAATGGTTTTAAGTCTTTAAACACCTATTTTACTCCATTATTCTGAAATACCCAAATCAAAACCCCAAAGTTCTTCCCTCTCAATATTTCTCTCTCTAGAAACCTCCGTTGAAGAAGAAGAAGGAGTGGAGGCTAGGGCTTGAAGAACCAAAGTGTTTCTTCTCAAATTTTGAGGAAATATCCATTAAGGTATGGTAGTTTTCATCCTTGGTTTGTTTCCACCCAAGTAGCCCCTTCAAAAGATGATTTCAAGTTTCCAAAATCCCCCAAAATACCTAGTGTTTTCAATCCAAGCATGGGTTCAATTCCAAAATGTTTTCAAAGGTTTATATGTGATGAATTGTTAATGAATTTCTGAATTAATGATGAATTCTCCTATGAAACCATGTTTCCCCCAAAATACTAAATTGGAAGCTTGTGATTTGGGTTGATTGATTATGGGATCATGTTGAATTTTTATGTCTATGTTGAATTAGTTATTGAATCGTGATGTTTCCCTTATCTAATGTAGTATTCTAGATGTTTGGGTTTAGATTTATTCATAGCCTTGAAGGGCAAAGTATGAAGGATATATGTATAATTGTGATGTGAAGTATATGCATATGATTACAATAAAAGTATTACGATCATGCCTAGAATGCAATTGTGTTATTATTGAAAGGTTATTCTCAATTTGACACTTATGAATGATGATGATAGAATGTGAAAGGTTTCTTCAAGTAATGTTGATTGATGCATCTTGAATTGGTAGGCTTAGGTATTCTCTTCTTATGTTACTAATGTATCTTGACTTAATGAACCTTGAATCGGTAGACCTAATGTTGGTGGCCCTTTCATGAGGAGTCTATAAATGAATTAATGAATGAATGAATGATAACCATGAATTAGTAGACCTAATGGTAGTGGCCCTTTCATGTGTGAAATGATGAACCTTGAACTGGTAGACCTAATAGTGGTGACCCTTTCTTAAAGATCCAATGAGCTCTCCTTGTAATGTACCTTGAATCGGTAGACCTAATGGTAGTGGCTATTTAATGTGTAAATATACCTTGAGTTGGTAGACGTAATGGTAGTAGCCCTCTTAAGTATAATAATGTTAACGAAAATGAACTACTCTATGGGAATGAAGGCTAAGTACCAAGAGGATTTGGTAAGATGGAAGCTCTCCCTACCTTAGGCTGGGTTTCAATGAACATCTTTCTTATCCCATAACTATGTGCCCGCATAGGTTATTAGCTAGTGGATCTACCTAAGCTAAAATGTTACCGATTATACCCTAGACAACAGGTAGACCACCTATTTACGGTGTGGGGATATGACACTAGATTCCATGGTTTGTTGTCATGGTCTATGATGGTTAATGCTTATTCCCATCATGTGAGATATGTGCTATAATTACTTGAGAGGTTCTATGAAGTGTGGGTGGTAGTATGGGATGTCATTCATGCATTGCACGAGTAGGCTTTGAGAGGGTTATGGTGTGATTCTCCAATGTTTTAATGTCTAATGAAATAAAGTGCTCTTAATGAAGCTATTGAAGAATGTTGACATATATGCTTAATGTGATGATGCATGTTTTACTTGGATTGTATTATGAGTTACTTTCCTTGTCATGACTTATGAAATGTATGTGTTCCTTATGCATGATTATTGATTGAAGATGACTAATGAAGAATGGTAAGTTCATCTAAAGTGACCTCAAAGTGGTACTTGGTGGGAATATTAGTATGGGATGCTATTCTCACATTGCACAAGTATAGCTTAGGGTTGCTTGAGGTGAATTTTCTAATGTGAAGAAATGACTTGTATGATGATTATGCTTGTATATCATGCCTCTTATACTTATGGTAATGACATTTCTCAAAATTGGCATTTAGTATGATTTACAAATAAAATGTCTTTTTAAGCATGGTTTTTGAATGGCTATCATACTTAGTGCATTTTTGTGTGCTAACCCATATTTCTCCTATTTTTCTACAAAGTGTAGGTTCCGCAATTGAGTTGATTTCTCCTAAGTTCAAGCCTGACTTGACTATTCATCAAGTTTGTGGTATGTCCTCATGGATCCGAGGACAAATGCTTTATTGTCATTTCATTTCTTCATTGTACTAGACATTTATTAGACTTTCTATTGTATGGGCTGTGACCCTAGTTTTGACTCAAGATGTTTTTAGATGGCCATGTGAGACTAGTAGACTTCCGTTGTTTTAAATGATAATTCGATTGTATGGATTTAAAGAAAAGTTTTAAATTCCGCACTATTTCATATGTCTTATGTTATAAATGCTATGAGGCTTTTCGGAGTCTTGTTATTCTTCTTTGAGAAGAGTGCAGCAAGTGTATCCCATGCTTCTTTTGGCATTTTAGCATCACAAATATGCTCCAACACATCTTCATCAATTGTTGTTTTGAGCGCAAACATTGCTTTTCCTGCTTTGATCTTCCACTTCCGCAATGTTCCATTTGCATACTCTGCCTCTGGTTGTTCAACTTCGCTTCCGTTGAAAACTTCCCAGAGATCTTGACCTTGCATATAAGACAATATACATGTTTCCCATGTATTATAATTCTGGTTATTGAGCTTTTTTATTCCACCAACTACTTGAAGGTCATTCATTGTGCTGGCTCTGATACCAAATGTTGAACTTAACACGATGGAAAGCTCAGTTATCAACACAGAAATAACAGGGAAAGAAAGGAAGAAACAAAAATTGAAAATAGTTTGCAAGGAAAAGTTGCTTACTTTATTCAATACGCTAAGAAGGTAATATAGGCTTACAGAATTTTAGGAATCCTAAACCCACTAAATAACTACTTAATTTCAGTAAACCAATTTCCCTAAACTCTAGGAAAAGAAATCTGCAGTACTACAAACTAGGAAAAGCATTATGTGCTAACAAAATAACAAAGTAACAACTAACTAGAATATAGCTACTGCCAATACTTAGTCAGACTAGAAAAAATAGGTTGATGTTGAACGATTTTAACATTATACTCTTCTTTTAGTTTAATCCAGGTTATGTTGGCTTAGTCTGAAGTCATACTATATATCAAAAGAGAACATCAGGGGGAACTTCGAAAGACTGAAGGCAACCAAGATATGTTATATGAGGACCACTCGTTGGATCTTAGAAACCTTAGAAAGGGGCAGGTACCCCATGTTTAATTTTCTTCAAAAAAAAAAATTCAAGTTAGTTCTGCCCTATATATGTGAGTTTTATCAAGTATATATAGGTGGTCGGGGAAGCTTAGTAGCACAGTTGGTAGGCTATGTGAACTTTAACATTATTGATGAGCGTTTGATTCCCCACTTTGTAATCACCTTCCCTGTTTCCCCTTCCCGTACCCCAAGTTTAAGAAGTAAAAAATAAGTATAGTTGGTCTCCTGCCCGAATAAATGATGACGATTTTGTGAAATGACGTCTGTATAAAAGGGATTAACGGGATAGAGGATCCTCCTGCCTGGGCCCCTTTGTGCTCCAAAGAATCCTGTTGGTGCACCATTAATCAATACAAAGAATTTCACTCGTGATATACATAATTTTATCCACAGGATCCACGCTACTATACTAAACCGGCTGAAAGAGCGTAGTTTTGACCTAAATTCCTTACATGACAGGCTCCTCTCCTTCGCGGGATAGGGCACATTCCATTCCGCCATAACCATGCTTTAAAACTCGATCCAGCTCTCAAACTATATGATTCTCGTAACCAATCAGCTAATACTGATAGTTGTCCTCCTACGGACCTTTGCCTTCCCTCCGTTTCCACAATAAGAAGAAAAAATTGAATTTTTCCTGAATATGAACTACGACAAGGAAAATAAAATAAGCCCAATTAATACCATCTTCGCCAAAACTCCAAGCTACATCTCCCCTTATTTCTTGTTTTGCTTTATTAAATTAAATTAACCTAGAGGGGTGAATGGGGGTTTCAGGTGTTTTTGCACAAAAAGTCCTTTATGTTGATGATTCTTTGCTGATGACTGATTTTTTCCCCTCCGATATTCTTTGTTGCCATAATTTATAATTGGATACACCTTTAAATTATGTTACGTCGTCGAAGGCTTGACCTGGGGAGAAAAGAAATTATCCGTTTGTTTTCTTCCCACTTGTAGCACGGTTTTTTTGGTTAATAGTCACACATTAAATCTTTTTTTTTATAAAATCCATTCTCTGTAATAATATATCAATAGTCAATTTTTTGGTCACTAATTTTTTTATGTTATATTATATTTTATATTCCCAATAATAACAATTTTCTATTTTAATAAAAATATAAATCAAACCACGTATGAAGAAATTTAACTGTATATGAAGCAAATTATTATCCAACATAAGAGAAAATAGGAGACTTTTTGGATAATTGAATCAATGACATGAAGCTAAGTAACATCAAGGGAATTTTTCCAACTAATTAAAATTTTGTAGGACAAAGGGAACATAATGATTAATGCACTAATAATAGCAAAATAGACATGTAGTTTTGTTTTAAGGAAGCTCTTAAATTGTACTGCCGACATTGTAAGAAACATACATTTATTTTTTGAGTTTCATTTTATGTCATATAAATTGATCGAACATAAAACTATTTTTAAAAAACAAAAATGATAAAATTATGATTTTAAATATATATATCAATATTTATATTACTTCAAACTTATGACATTAAGGATAATTGAGTTAGGCCTGCATAAAAAACCAAGTTTATAATGTCCTAAGTTCGTTTTAAAAAAAAGGAAAAATATATTTTTTTTCCTTTAAAAAGGGGTATCAAATATTAATAGGGACTTTTTATTACTTCATAAATAGAATACATAATCTTACTCAACTACACAAATAATTAAAAATAAAATTAAGTATGTCGCTTACCCTACCGCAACTTCGTTTTTTTAAGAAAAAAATTGAAAGATAAGAATATTTTTTTTTTTATGGAAAAAAATAATAAAATCAGCCAAACACTGTTAACGGTGTTAAAATTGAGAAAGGATATCGCTGCCCTAGCATCGAATTGTCCAATTTGGTATTAAGAAAATTTCAATGGCCCTTTATGCATTTTGAAAGAAAAAAGTGGTCCTTTTGGCTCCGAACTCAATTTTTTCGCATACATATATACTGCAAATAAGGAAAATAAAATAGAAAACTAAATTCGTATCAATCTATATATCAAAAGGTTTTAGATTCGAGCCTCCTTGGATACGGAGGGAGCATTTTACTTTTTGACGCAAATTTAGATTTAGTCGGGCTCCAATGTGGATACAGAACCAAAAAAAATATTTAGTTAAAAAATAGATGAAATCCATTAAATAACAATAGAAATATTTGATAATTTAATTCTACAAATTAAAGTAACTAAAATAAATGTAGCACTAGAATAATTTCTTATTCTCATATGTATGCGAGAATATGTATGCGTGTGGATATTCAAGATCAGGCGTATCAAAGTAATCCAATTCTTCATCAGTCAAGACTTTAAAAGGTTCATCCAATGATGGTAGCTGTCAATTTTTTGCAGCATACAACCATCCATCATGATCTCTCGACGAATTTGAGACACAATCAAGAACTACATTCTAGATTGTTATAGGAATATCTTGATGATTTTTACATAAACTGACTTTTTTTGTAATGAAACACACAATAGAGTCTTCATGTCTGATTTCTCCGCGTTCTCTTAATACATCCATTGTAGTTTTATCAAGACAGTATTCTTTCACAATCCAGTATACACTTTCTTTTATCTTCACTGCTACTTTCTTTTTCAGAACGAAAAGTTTTCTTATACCCAATTCGTGATCTTTCCTTGTCCAAAATTTCTTTACTATTGTCTCGTTCTTTCCATTTGTGACCTCCAACAATTGATTTGTTGAAGTTTTTACCCTTGATGATTTTTCTCTTCAATTGAGGAAAGAAATAGTTTACATGATCATTACCTAAATTTTGGAATAATTCTGCTGGCTCTTTTTTACCGTATAAGTTTATATACGGAATATCATTGTATTCAATAGGCATTCCACGAATGAATTTCGTTAAACACCTTATCAGATCTTCATCCGTATATTTCATCCCCATAAGTTATAAATAATGTGAATTCCAACTAAAAAGATACAAAAAGAGAGAAGAAAATGGAGAAATATTTTAAAGCAAGAAAATATATATAGAGAGTATATTACCTAATTTGTGTAGGAAACTAATTGTAGTTGTAAATATAAATTTGAAAAAGTGAACCTTATTAATTGGAGTTGTAATATATTTTGGAAAACTTAACCCTTATTCGAATAGGAAACTAATTGGAGTTATAATTTTATTTTTGGAAAACTCAACCTTATTCGAATAGGAAACTTATTAAATTTCTTGACCGATGATTGTGGGGTTGTGAAAGATGATGATTTGTGGGAAACAGAGAAGCAGCATCATCAATGTATTGAGCATGTGTGAGAAACAGAGCAGGATCCGAATGAGCAACAAAACCAGAATTGATAACAACAAACAGAGAAACAAAAGTAAAATTTTGCTTCTTTATAGCGACAGCCAAGAAACAAGATTAAGTTGGGGTTTTGCAGAATGAAGAAAAGAGAGCTGCAAATATGAATTTAGTTGCTAAACAAACACATATCATATATTATATATATACAGAGAGGAGATAAATGGTTGAGGGTTAAGCGCATCCAATAACGGTAATATAAATTGACACGCTTAACAGAATGTTTCCTTAACTAATAAATTGACACGGTTACCATAATATTTCGTTAAATAATAAATTGACACGGTTACCATATTATATTGTATATAGGGTAGATTATATAGAAATTGTGAATTCCCTGAACAACGTGCAAAAGGTTAGTTCGGTGATTCAAGATATTTGAAATCCACCCTAACGTCCAAGGGTTTGATTCTACTGGATTACATTATTATGTTTTATGTTTATATTTTTCAAACACCCTGAGTGAAAATCTTGAATCCGCCATTGTTTTTTGGGTTTAAAAACTCAATAATTCTCGTGCATTCAAATGATTATAGTCCCTATATTAAGTACAATCTTTAGTGTTGTGGTACAGATGAGTATTCATTTTCTGAGGTTTTATTTACCCCTTCTTTTTTTGATTATTTTTCCACTATAACAGATATTTGCAGTAATTCTACCATGCACGGTATTTCTCATTTACTATCACTACAGGAGGGATGTATATGATTTGCATCATGCCATATTGGGTGAGTTTTATTTGAAGTTTATTTAGGAAAAAACTATTTTTCAATTTTTGGATTTTCATTGTAGTTAATACTATGAAATTGATGGCATTTTGCTTGTAAATCTAGGCATCCTGTATTCTGCTCTAGTGACTGCAGTAATCACCGATAGCATCAAAGATGTTGTTGGTCGTCCACTCCCAAATTTTTTCTATAGGTGCTTCCCCTATGGAATCGAGGTGTGTCTCCTTCTTACACTTTCACATAACATTATGGCTTGAACTTAGGATATTCTTTCATGTAGTCCAAAATATGATCCAACTCAAAAGGCCTGTGATTTAACCTATAAGTGGATACTATGTGATCGAGGTCTGTGCTAGGCGCAAAAATTCAACTTTTACTGTTTATGGCAATGGGGGTAATTAGAAAAGACACGGCCTAAGAGTTCGAGAGTTCATGAGATTGTATTGGCTTGCTTTCATCATAGTTATCTATTTTCTCTTTGTGTTGTCTCAGAACATATAAAAAGTGTTCATTTTTCTTCTTTTATACCGTGTGTGTGTTATTTTAAGTATGCCATAACATAACATTTAACTCGAAAAGTTTGACATCAACTCTAAAACAAATTTGCATTAAGATACCTTTTTCAATTCATATGCAGGCCTTTCAACCTAATGGGGATGTTAATTGTCATGGAGACCCTAAAGTTGTGAAAGAAGGATATAAAATCTTTCCCAATGGACATACCTCATGTTAGTAGTGTTCATTTATTCTTAGTTTCTTTGTTTTTTTTTTGTTTTCTACTTGTTTATAAGTTTATGCTTGTCAAAATATAGGGTCATTTGCTAGCCTTGCTTTCCTCTTGTGGTACCTGTGTGGAAAAGTGAAGGCTTTTGACAGAAGAGGCCATGCTGCAAAACTCTGTATTGTTCTGCTTCCTTTACTCTTTGCTGCATTAGTCGGAATTTCTCGGATTGATGACTATTGGCATCACTGGACAGATGTATTCACTGGATCCATTATAGGTTGGTTCAACGTTCCTATCCAATGCTTGTATGGATTCACTACTTTGATAAGTTTTCAAATTGATAATATAAAAGTATACTATTAGTATCATGTAGTAGGTTAACCACTATAGACATTTCATGTAGTTGGCCTTCAAATGAACTTATAGTGTGAAAAAACATTACACTATCAATACTCGTGCCTTATAATTATCAAATTCTGACTATGCTATTCTGAGAAATAGTGTAGCTAAACATCTCAGTGTTTTTTCCGTATAGGAAGTGTGGTTGCCTCTTTATGCTACCTGCTTTTCTTTCCATTCCCTCATGATATCAACGGTACAACCTCAACTCTCTGAAAACAGAATGAATCTCTTAGTTCAATGTCAACGATACTAGTTATTTTCTAAATATTGTTCATTTTTCCATGATAACAGGGTGGGCACCTCATGCATCTATCAAAATGAGAGAAAATATTGAATTGCACTCTACATCAATAGGAATTGACATTGTGTAATGCAACGAGAGTACTAGAGGCAACCCTCATTATCCAGGCATGAACAGTAATGCAAGATGTTGATGGCGATGGAAGGAGAAACTGAATTCAAATCTCCATAGCCTCGTCGAAAGAGCAAATACATTATCTAAACATCTGTACTCTTCTTTTAGTTTAGTCTAGCTTATGTTGGCTTAGTCTGAAGTCATATCTATATATCAAAAGAGTTGTACAATATGGAGATAACAATGGTCATTACCTCCTCATTTTCTATGGGACAAAGAAAAGGCTCACATTCTTACAAAACATAGTCTTGTTGTATATTTTTATCTACATCTAAATAAGATGAAAGAGATTACTCCTACTGTTGGGTTCCAAAGAATTAGGGCTTCATATTGAAGCTTACTGTAACACCCCACAAATTTTTTGAGCTAAGACTCGAACCATTCTTCGTTGTAAGTAGGATTTTACCAAGGAATTTAAAATTTATTGAGTGTTAAAGTCAGTAGATGTAGCACCTTAAGTTTCAAGAAGAACTAAAGAGAGTTCATTCAAGTCCTTCCTAAGTTCTTCTAAGATTTGGGTCAAATTAAAACGACCATAACTCTCAATACATGATGAGTAAGGTGTGCCATGAGATGGAAAATGAAAGGTCTTTGAATTATCTTTCCAACGCCACCGAGTTTGCTAAGTTTCGAGGTCGGATGAGTGAGATATACCCTTTTGAAGTCAGGCTGTCCAATTAAGGAAAGTTACTCGAAAAGAGTAAGGGGTATTTTGGTCTTTTCCTTACCCAATCAGATTCAATTCTCAAGAAGAGAAAAGAAGGGAAAAGAGGAGAAAAGAGGAGAGGATCAAAGCGCTTGTCGAGGTTCTAGAGTTTTGTTGTGGATTTTCGCCATGGGTTTAATCCCTAAGAGGTATGTAATCTTCCATAGTGTTGGGTTTGTTCACCCACACGCCAATCATGTTATTTTCAGCGCAATTTCATTCTTGAAGTTTAAAGATTAGAGTTCTTGATGAGTTCTTGCGAAGTGTTCTTGAAATTCATCCTAAATCTTGTTGTATTGGGGTTTTGATGATTTCTTGAGATGAAAGTGAGTGTTTTGAGGGCTTTATTGAGTAGATTAGAGTGTACTTATGTTAAGTAATCAAATCCAAGTGATTGAGGAAGAAACCATTCGATTCTAGGCTAGTTAGGGTGAGAAAATGAGCAAAGAAATTCGTTGGGTTTTCTGGGTTGGGGCCTGGCGTGTCGCACCAGCCAGTGCCCCCGAAATTATGTTTTGTAGTTTAAGGGATGGTGCGCCGCACCACTTAGTGTGCCAGGGTCGCCTGCCCCGTCCAGTTTGCAGTCGGTTGCTCCGTTTGAGTTCTTTTAAAGTGTACCTTTACTCCCTTTCGATTCTAACTACTCTAAGCTACTTTTAAACACCTAGAAATCATTCATAACCTTGAATTGATAATTCAAAGTCAAGGTAGATCTAAGAGTTAAGTCATGAGAGTTCTTTTGAACATTTTGAGAAAGTCCCTTTGAGTCCTTTTGAGGAGTCTTCTACAATTTCTAATAACTTGTTTCAAGACTTGAGCAAGTGAGTATGAGGATGAGCAGAATGTATTCATGAGTCTACTTTAGCATCACACGATCCTTCATATCATGAACCATAACTCTTGAATTCATAATTCACATTCAAGAGAGAGTTAAGAGTAGAGTTCAAGAAATCATTTGAGTTCAATTGTGAATCATTTAAAATCAACTATCGATTTGAACTAAGTTCTAAGAAAGTAAGTATGAGAATGGGAAGAGTTGTATCCATGAGTTCCATGTTGTTATGTAGACCCTCAAGTCGATTCGTTAATGCCCATTATCCACATGAACTCCATAAGTTGAGTATCTTTGAGAGGAGTAGTACCTTCAAGTTATAAGTCTTGAGTATTGAGTTCCTAATGTATTTGAGATTATATTCCTAATCATAGGACTATTACATGTTACTCATGAAGTCCTTAGGTCGATTAGTTCATGGACATAACTCCGCATGAACCCTATAAGTGGAGCAGTCTTGAGATGAGAAATATCTTTGAGTCCTTGAGTTGAGTAGTTAATGCTCATAATTCCGCATAAACCCTCTGAGTCAAGCATTCTTGAAGCGAGTATTATTATTGAAGTTCTTGAGTTCT
>JAJOOR010028047.1:0-16349 GCA_036250505.1 Solanum acaule | reverse complement strand
TGACTCCATTTGGGTGATTGT
This sequence comes from Solanum acaule, assembly GCA_036250505.1. Classification (NCBI taxonomy): domain Eukaryota; kingdom Viridiplantae; phylum Streptophyta; class Magnoliopsida; order Solanales; family Solanaceae; genus Solanum; species Solanum acaule. The sequence goes on along the minus strand of JAJOOR010028047.1, from coordinate 16,328 downwards.
TGATAGGGTTACTAAGTCTTCTCGCTTTTTGGCGGTCAAGACTACAGATTCGGCGGAGGATTACGCCAAGCTTTACATTAATGAGATTGTGAGGTTGCATGGGGTTCCTTTGTCTATCATCTCAAATATAGGTCCTCAGTTTACCTTTTATTTCTGGAAGTCATTTCAGAAGGGTCTTGGTACTCAGGTTAACCTTAGCACAACATTTCATCCACAGACGGATGGTCAGGCAGAGCGTACCATTGATACCTTAGAGGACATGTTGAGAGCTTGTGTGATCGACTTCAAGGGTAGTTGGGATGATCACCTTCCTCTTATTGAGTTTGCCTACAACAATAATTACCATTCCAGTATTCAGATGGCCCCTTACGAGGCATTGTATGGGCGTAGATGTAGATCTCCAGTTGGTTGGTTTGAAGTAGGTGAAGCAGCCTTGATAGGACCAGATTCGGTCATTGATGCTATGGAGAAAGTGCAACTCATTAGAGATAGACTTAAGACTGCTCAGAGTCGCCAGAAGTCTTATGCAGATGTGAGAAGAAGGGAACTAGAGTTCCAAGTTGATGATTGGGTTTTCCTGAAAGTGTCACCTATGAAGGGGGTGATGAGATTTGGCAAGAAAGGGAAGCTCAGTTCCAGATATGTAGGCCCTTACCGGATCTTGAAAAGGGTTGGTAAAGTGGCTTATGAGTTAGAGTTGCCAGCAGATTTAGCAGCAGTGCATCCAGTCTTTCACATTTCTCCGTTGAAGAAATGTATGGGTGATCCAGCATCCATAGTGCCATTAGAGAGTGTGGCCGTGAAAGATAGCCTTTCTTATAAGGATGTACCAGTTGAGATTCTCGATTGTCAAGTTAGAAGGTTGAGAAACAAAGAAGTCGCTTCAGTCAAGGTTTTGTGGAGGATTCAGTTCGTAAAGGGAGCTACTTGGGAAGCAGAGGCAGCCATGAAGTCCAAGTATCCTCACCTCTTTCCTTCCGATTCTATTTCAGCTTGAGGTAATAGTTCCTCATCAGTTTTTCAGTCATTCATGCATAAATTCAGTCTTAGAATCATGTTCCTTCAGTTTGTACTTGCATTTTCAGCGTATTTGCATGTTCTTGGAACTCAGTTCAGTCAGAAATTCAGTTCTCAGTGTTTAGTCGTAGGGATTACAGCCCTCTCCCTCCATTTAAGCTAGTTTAGTCTTCATTCGAGGACGAATGTTCTCAAGGGGGAGATAATGTAACACCCCGTATTCGAAATAGACCAAAATTCAGATTTCGAGAAGTTGCAGGTGCAACCCACGGTTGCCATCCACGGACTGTAGGTCAGACCACGGCCCGTGCTGGTGGTCCGTGGTTCATTACTGCAACCCCTCCCCAAACCAGCTTAGAAAAATTAGCTAAGTCCCGACTCACGGATAGACCCACGGTCCGTAGATCAGACCACGGTCTGTGGTCTGTGACCGTGGATCGAGACCTCATTTACCCAGTCTCTGACACAAACTACAGTCGACCAGCACGGACCGTCAATCGATCCATGGTCCGTAGATGGCAACCATGGGTTGCACCTGCAACCTCTCGAAATCTGAATTTTGGTCTGTTTCGAATATGGGGTGTTACATAGATAGACTATTCCTAGATCATATCATTAAATGTGAAACAACTCGGATTATCCCATCCCTGCCTCAAATCTATAGAGGAATTTCATCAAGTCATCGCCACTAAGTCTTTACTAACTCCATTAAGCTTTCCCAAGTCAAAATGGTGTTAGAGAGCTCAATCAATGTTTGCAACCACGATTTTAGATTAAAACATCAAGACAACAATAAATCCATGCAATACAATCAATGTTAGAGTAGATTAATCAATACCCATTTGGGATCTTACACTCCCATCTAGCACACCAACTCGTAGATAAGGTCTAGCTACTCATAAAAAATGAAATAGAGTGATAAGAATTGGGTTACCAGAATAAACAAGAAACTAATGTGGACACAAAGATACTAAGATTGAAGACGGAAATTGAAAGATATGTGAAATTCAAGAATGAATTCCCCAATTTCAAGATAAAGTGCTAAGAACCATAATTGATCTTAGTATTCGAAATTAGCGGATTAAAATTAATTATTACACTAATAAAGACTATTCAAGGACTTAGATCAAAAGTGATCTAGACCCCTATTTCAAAGAAATTAGAGACAACAATTAGTATGAGACTAATCACCTTCTTTAACTTACAAATATAAATCAAAGATATCAAATTAAGAATTAATCTTACCTCTTAAATAATTGTTCTTACAAGTTTGTAAGATAAATCCATAGTTACCATACACAAAGGTGTAAAGAAGAGAAACCTCTCAAATAATATTAATCATGTCTGTTCAAAATAATAAAGTCAGCCCATATATATAGGGAAAGCCTATCCCAAATAGAATGAGATTTAAATCCTACTTTTATGGAAATATTAAACTAGGAAACGTTTAAGCTAGGAAACTTTAAACTAGGAAAACTTTAAACTAGAAAACTTTTTTAAACTAGGAAACTTTTTAAAATAGAAAACTTTTATGCTTCTATTGGGATCCATGTGGCCCATCTTCTTGGGTATTCATGTGGCCCAATATTTCGGCTCTTGGACTCAAACTTGGACCATGAAATATCTGTAGCACTTAGTCCAATTCTTGTTATAATTGTTGGGTCAATCTTGGGATTTTCTTCCACGATAAACATTTTCTTGATTTCTCATTGAAGCCCCTCAATTTTAGTGCAAGTAGTCTGACATGGATGCTAACATTCCCCTCTTCTTCAAAAAACAATTCATCCTCGAATATGAATCTCAGAAAATCAAGAAGACATGCATCAGCAAAGAACATCCATTACTCGAAAGCAACAATGGTAGGAACAAAACAAGCTAGTGACCACGTGTCCACTTAACCTAGTTAGTTCTAGCATGTATAAATACACCGTTATAAAGAATGTGAACATCATCATTCCAATAGAAAATTCTCCTACTTATATAAGCACAACAAAATTCTTGTCTAGATGTCATTGCGAATGGTACATGCAACTACAATTTAGTTCTATCAATAAAGTACTCCCATGGACATGGAAAAGACGATACAAGATCCCTAATAAATGCATCAAATTGGACACTTTTATGGTATATCCAAGCATCCTCAATCATACAACTCACTAATTCTTCTATGTACAAGCTATTCAAATAAGTATTGAAGTGCTCATCATCATGTACCTCCTCCTCATTAGTAGAAAACAACTTATTACGCTCACGCTCATCATGATTAAAATAATTATGTCTCATCCCATAGAAAATATCATATTCCAATAAATTAGCACACAAAAGTCAATTCAACACTGGAAAAATAGAAGAATCAACAAATTCATTCACAATCTTCCTCGCACCTCTTTTCATCAAGTGGAAATCCATAATCAACTCTGTGATGCTCAATTTTGAAAGAGCTCCAATTACTCTTATTGAACTTGGCGATTGAAGCTAGTGACTTATAATATAGCAAAATATCATCATCCTCAAAATCAATGAAGTCACGAACATAAGAATTAAGAGTATAGTTCATTACCTCCAAGAGTACTTTATGTGTTTTAGGAATACAAATAATGTGAATAAACCAATTATACATACCACACTTGTCTTATGTAGAAAAGGAATAACATCACCTCGTGTTTCCTTTCTCATTGGTGTCAGATCCACAATTGTCTTATTGAACTTTTTGTTATGATCCTTATCTTGGATAAACCCAAAATAATTCTCTTTACATTTATCGTTCTCATCAACATACACTTGTTCAATGGGACATGTAGTATCGATCACCTTAGAATTAGGCTTATCCAATGATGATTTTTCATTGCAAACTTTTCTATAGATACCTATTAGAGAATCAAAATAACTAGATGAAAAAGTAGGACCGTTAGAGTTAGAATAAGAAATAACCTCACTCAAACTCTCCTATTTTTCTCTCTCTACCTCAGGACTCTCTATCTCGTTTTTGCTTTCATGCTCTTCTCTCTTTTGTTTTCTCCCAATCTCACACATTTTACTTTTTGCGGTTGCAACAACTAAATCATGTGGTCACAATGAGTAGTGTTGCTAAGTCACGTGATTGCAAACTCAGACCACATGACCGTGAAGTATAAAATTCTTATTGAATACGATTGTGACTCTTTTTTTCACGCGATCGCTATGAGTACTCAAATGCCAGTTCAACTTTCTTCCTTTTGACCTCTTTTTGTCTCAAGTTCACTTGGCTTCTTCAAATGTCTTCTCAATCAACTGTCCACTTTATTTTCCTCCAAATATGAAGAAAACCATATTAAAACACCAATTCTTACCCAAAACTACTAAGAAAAGAGCCTCAAATGAGTTGAAATCTCACACTCATCAATACCCCTAACTTAAAAACTTTTCTTGTCCTCAAGTAAAGAAACTCCTCAACACAAGAGGCTCTTATTTCAACATACACCACAAATCGATTTCAACTTTCTCAATTTAGAACAAAGGCAATGACTTCAGTTGGTACTAACAAATAGTCCACGTGCAACATTTTCACAAAAGAAATCCCCTCATTCTCATAGAACATTTTCAAGAACAAAGAATCATTAAGTGGCAACAACTCAAACTCAAGATGTGACTCAACCCATTAGCTCTTTTAATTGCTCACTTGATTCGATTAGGAATTTTCAAAATCACCACTCTATCAATTACATGCCCTCACAAGAAAAAATATGTCCCAAAAAACTCACAAAGTATTTAAAAAACATGGGACATAAGCACAAACACTCACACTCACAATAAAACATCTCATGAGCACAAATGTCACACCATAGACTTGCCCATATTTTCAATCAACATTTACTCAACTTCATTAGGTTAGAAATCTCAAAGGACCTTGTTAAGCTTGTAACATAGGCTTAGCGAAGGTTAGGATATTATTTAGGTACAAATGAATACACCCTCCTTGAACACTACACAACAACTCATCACTTTCCAATTTTCCACTTTTCTTCACTTTTCAAACCAATGCACATTTCACATTTTCTTCATTTTTCTTTTCTCACTTGTACTCTAGATACTCCACATGCAACCATTTTCAACCTTTGGAGGATTCAAGTCTAATTTATTCACTTTCTTTCCTTCTTTTTTGTAACAACCCGGAAATCTAGTAAGACCAAGCTAAAATATAATGGAAAGTAGTAGGTGAAACTAGAGCCTAACGTGTGAGCTTCTGAGTTTGATGTTTGGTTGTAGGTTGTATATTGACTTCCCGAGCTTAGGTTGAGGTTCCTAGGGGTTAAACATCAAGGTACGACCCCCCAAGGACCAACCAAGGGTCCTTGAGGGGGACCCTAAAGCCTAACCCCAAGGCTGCCCCTTGAAGCAAAAAGCTGTCAAAATGTGTGACCTACGGATGTCCATCTACGGCCAGTAGGTCAATTGATGCACCGTAGGTCATGAGCGTAGGTCAAGGCTTGTTAAGGCCTGCAACTTCAAGCCTCAGTCCCTAACCACGAGACCTAATGACGGCCAGTAGACCCATCTACGGTCCGTGGATGGGTGATCCGTAGATGCTGCCAGTTTTGTGACTTTTAGTTTTAAGTTGGGGGTTTGGGATTTGATTAGTTAATTAATTAGCGGTTAAGGGAGGTCGGCTAGTTAGTTAATTAATCACCTATATAAGCTTATAAGACCCTAACCTAAGTCATTAATTCATTATAACCCTAGACCCCAAATCAAAACCCAACTACTCTTCCCTCCAAGAATCTTCTCTCTAGAACCTCCATTGAAGAACAAAGAAAGAGATCAAGGAAAGCTTGAAGGAAGGAGCTTTTCAATACGAATTTGGAAGGATTATACACCTAAGGTATGGGAGTTCTTCATCCTTGGGAATCTATCACCCAAGGAGCCCTGTCAAAAGCTTTTAACTCCATTCTAGAAAACTCAATTAGCTAGGGTTTCAACTCAACTCCATGGATTCCTTTTAAAGTTACTTTTAAAGGTTGAATGATGTTTTTTTATGAATGTATGATTGATTTTATATAACTTTAACTTGAAATCCTTCAAGAATCCATGAGACCCCTAACCCTAGCTATGGTTCTTCTTCACATTATGTGATGGTTTTGCAAATTGGTCCAATTGATTGAATGTGAGTTAATTATGATGTAGTTGCATGATCCAAGTGTGATTTTACATGTATACTTGATTAACCTAAGATTTCTAAGGTGAATTGATATAGCCTAGGGTTGTGTCATGAAAGAGACAAATTGAGGGTTTAAATGTGATCCTCCTAGAATGATGAAATTCTTCATGTAATGCCTTAGATTAGATCACCTAGACTTGAATTGGTTTAGGGTAATGCTTCTAAACATGAATTGACTTGATCATGATATTATAAGCATGTTTGTGAATACTTGAAGTATAAAGTGCCAGTCATGATGTGATTAAGGTATTGATGAGTTGTTGGATCATGGTATTCCCTTATCTAATGTGCTATTGCTATATGTTTGGGATCCATAGACCTTGAAGGGCATATTGTGAATGTTTGTGCATGTTGACAAGATTGTGTGTGAACTCTTGATTTACTTAGAAAGTGAAGGTCCTATGACTATTGTGTATATTGTTGTATTGTTGAAAGACCATTTTTCCCTTACCCTTACACTTGATATTGTATGAATTGTCTAGGATGATGATAATGTTGTTGTTGTGTCATTCCAAGGACAATTACACACACACACTCCATGCATAAACATGATTATGATGTATCAATGGTGTTAATTGAAATTATATTTATCATATGCACCCTTACACATTATTATGCATGAAACGTACATGACCATGCTGATCCTATTGTGTTGATTGAAAGTCCATTCTCATGAGAACACATGATCTTGGCGTGAAAGTTATTCTCACATACTAATTATAATTCTAAAGTTGAAAGTACATTCTCACTTTAATGAATCTATGAGCTATTTTGATGAATTGTATTGAATGAAGGGTAGAGCACTCCTTCACACATGTAAATACAATTCAAGAATAATGATGTCTAATTTGGGAAATAATGCTTAGTACCAAGTGGATATGGAAAATGAGGTAAAGGCCCTTCTGCCAATGCAAGAGGTTGGATCATCTAAAGTAAACTCATGAGATGGAAGCTCCTCCGCCAATGCAAGAGGTAGGGTTTCTAGAAGCAATTTCCCTATCCCATAACTTTGTGCCAACATAGGTCTTTAGCTAGTGGATCTACCTTATAGCTATACATTTAGTTCTACCTTAAGCAAGTAGGACACCTTGTTTTGGTGTGGGGTTACACGACACCGGATTCCATGTAGCTCACATGGTCTATGTCGGTTATGACAACTTTTCCCTATATAATAAAGATAATGAATGAGACATGAATTATACTATGACTTCTTGGTGAGTTTTAGTTAGTAGGAGTAGGGGTATGGGACTTCACTTCCACATTGCACAAGTAGACTTAGTAGGATTTCATAGGATGGTTCCTTTATATTATGATGAGATTTGAATGCATGCATGCATATTGAATAGATAGTTGTTATGAATGACTTTCCATATAATTCAAGTAATGTACATGACTATTTCCTTATTTGTGGCTATTGCTTAGGAAGAGGTCAAAAGATAAAATGCATGACTAAAGTAGCTTCAAAGGAGTACTTAGTAGGGTTGGTATTATGGGATGCCAACCATACATTGCACAAGTATTTCTTAGGGGTTGCTTGTGTGATGATTACTTCATGATGAGATGATCTTGGTATTTAACTTTCTATTATTTTGGTGATTGGAGGTTATGTATTATGAAGATTTGGGAAATGTATTATGTTAATGTTGGAGCCTAAGCTTGTTATTATAATGATATCTCTCATGTTATAATGAAATGTATGTGAGTTGCCTTATTGGTTGCATTCTCCAACTATTTCAAAGATGATGTTCAAAAATGGCATATAGCATGATTTCAAATGAAATGTCCCCTTTTATGCATGTTTTAATGGTTTTGTGCATGGCTTCCATACTTAGTACTTTTTGTGCTAACCCCATCTCTCTACATTTTCTATAAGTGTAGGCTTTGGAGATATTGGATTCCATCTTCGGGGCTAGGTTCATAGGAGATCAAGAAGAAGAATATTGGTGAGTCCTCATTGTATTCAAAGGCTTGACCATATGTCCTTTATTGTCTTTCTTTTATGTTTTAGACTTTGGTTGTAAGGGCTATGTCCCTAAGATTGCATTTCAAGAGTTGTATTCCAAGTATAATAGATGGTTTGAGACACAGTGTCATAGATTCTCTTTCATTTTATAAGAGACTTCGATTGTAAAGAAAAGTTTTAAATTCCGTACTATTTTCCTATGCTTTTATGTTCATGTATGCTATGAGACTTTTATGCGACCCCTTCGAGGTTAAGTACGCCGTGTTACGTCTAGGGGGTACCCCTAGGTCGTGACATTTTTTCAAACTCTTCTGTCTTGAAGTCTTTTCCCTCCATTGTTCAATCTCTTTTATTTTTTTATTAAGACCTCATGTGAAAAGCATTTCTTCTATGAGTTTCCCATAACACCCCAACTTAGGCATTTGCCTCAACGTTCTTAATTCTCAATTTTATGGAAGGAAGGGTTCAAAAGAGGATTACTTTTTAAAAGAAGGTTAAGACTTGTAATGAGGTTGCAAATAAAATAGATTAGGATCAAAGGGGAAAACTAATGATATATTTAGTGCAATGGTGGGATTTTTAGGCCAAGTGGACTTCAAGAAAAATCACACAAAAAGCCTAAGATGATTTTTACAACCAAACTCAATCAAGACCACATTTCAAGACCAACTGGGCAAGTCCTAGGTAGCACAAGCAAACATAACGCATTATTCAACAACTCACCACATATAGCATGCAAATCAATCAAGGAAGTTCAAAATCTTATTTCCTTTTCAAAATAAAAGTGACATATAACATTCAAATTTCTAATGAATCAAAAGTCACAAAAAGATTTACAAGAGTTATCATAAAATCATTCACAACATGCTCAACTTTAAAAAATGGATGTGTATTTTCAACAAATTTTTACATGCAATACTATGTTCTTAGTACCAGCCAAGTAACAACCTCTCAAAAAGATGACGATTTTAAACTTAAAACAACAACAACCAATCCATCATTAGGCAAACTCGTGCATATATTCAGGACAAGCTACTCAGACTTTGCCACACTCAATACCAATCGAACACTCACAAACAACAGATGAATTACCCTTATGAAAGTCCTCACTCTATCCATTATCAGGCATTGTTACTCCATATATCATATCAAAATAGAAAGAAAGAATCTACAAACTACAAATCAAAGACTAAAGGAAAAAAATGAAATAGACTAATCGAACATAATATCAGTAAATGCCTGACAAGGGCAGACCATCCACAAATCAAAAGAATCCCGACAAGGGCATATTCAGATGCACAACAAAATACAAAACAAGACCAACAAAGGAGGCACCCCAAACTAAAAATGCAATTGTGTCCTCGCGGTACAAAAATCAAAAGAGAATATGCGCGACTCCCAGAAAATATCATTACATATCTGAGTTATTTTTGGGGTTCGAAAGGATATCATCATCAACATCATCACCTAATCCACAAAACTTTTGGAGATTACTCATCATCTTGTTCAAAACATGCTCTTTTTTTCAATCTTTTTCATTTTTTTCTACCTCCTTTCCATTTTCAACATCCTATCCTTAAGAAGCTATCGATCATGCATTAAATGGACAAGGTGGAAGAAATAGTACCCGAGGTTAAAAAGATCTCTCCAGGGCCTGTAAGGAGGCACTGAGTCAACTCCTGAATCTGCGAGTGAATCCGGGCATCCGTGGTATATATCTTTCCTGATAAGTGGATTACTGCTGGTGGTCCCCTTCGTAATAACTTAGTTGGAGGTGGAATAAGTTCTGAACCTGGTGAAACAATGTTCTCGACGAATGTTCCAAATGCTGGGTCTTGCACACCAATTTTTCTTTTCTTCATCACATGCCCTGTACCTTCTTTTTAAGCGGATGTATATGTTTTTCAAGACTCTGCATGCTATCTTCCTCAATTTGGTCACCTCACCTGTTAGGCATAAATAAGTCATCAAAGAAGGAAAATAGAGACTCTTTGTACCTTCCAAGACAACCTCTTAATTGTGCTACACAATAATCTGCCCAACGTCGATTGGAAGCCCCTTGATAATGGCATAACTGAATAATTCCCTGTCAAGAGACACATTGATCTAATTTCTAGAAGGAACCACCTTACTGCAAATGATGGTTAAGTCTTGGCCTTGGTTGTGAACTCTTAAGAGTCAATTCAGTGGTTGTTCGCGATCCATTTAGGCCTATGGAAATCATGTAAGTGTTTCACAAATCAACTCTGACCCATTGATTTCACCTTATGAACATCATTATCAGCACTAGGAAGATCATAATAAACATTGATCCTCGTGGGGTCAAAACATACTTGTTTTCCCCAGACCATGACTACCAAGTTACCGAAGAAGTTTGTCTCGATGACATTAACATAGGACTCTCGAACCAATGTAATTAGCCTTGATAGGCTCATCCTGAAACTCAACCATACACTTGCCTCCAAACTCCTATAAAGGTCCGACATGCATTCTTGAAGATCTTTTAAAAGAATCCCCTCTCCTTTGTAATGTTCTTTGTTATAAGGAGGTCATGAAATTGATGGCACTTACCGGACACAAACATCTCATGATCAAATATTTCCTCCTAATGATCATTTCCTCCTCAACTTGGTTAGCGTTATCAGCCATGTTTTCGTAAATAGGGTACCTATACAAGATAAAATCATGTCAAACGACTGCAAAGGTATGTAAATAAGTGTTTTTACAATCAATTTGGCCAAATCAGTGAATGAAAAAGGAATCGGAGAATTTGGGACAATGCTACTATTTTTAAATAGTTTCTACTACCAGGTGAGTACTCATTTCAATCGTGGGATTAGGCATCGCGATCATGGGAAATTCAAAATCAAAGCATCACGATTGTAGAATGTGACATCATGATCACAAAAGCAAATTGAATCCCAAAAAATTCACTTAGGCATTTCATTAAACATGTTCTATGAAACTTGTTTTCATGCTTATATCAACACAAATAAAAAACTTTCTCACCCTATTTTCCAACCTAACAATCCAACAACAACAATTCTATTCAAACAATTCAAATTTTTTGAACTTCAACAATTTTCAAGCATGAAACCAATGGGTGAGAATCAACCCATTATTATCACTTACTAACCAAGTAGAGAAAACAAGAGGAAATTCACATATCTTGAGGGAAGATGCAAATCTTGATAAAAAGAATCCAAGTAAATGAGGGATTTGAATTTTTAGGAAAGTTTTGGGATGTGAGTTGAATTTAAGATGAAATGAAGTGACTTGAAACTGCTGTCTTTTTATTTCACACGAGTCGTCACGATCACTACCCAATCACGATAATCAACTTCATTTACCTTTCGTGAATGTGGCCCCAGGCTCTTGCGATCACAGTACTTGAGATTGTATGCGTCACATTCACGTCCATTGGCTCTCGCAAAAGCTATGAACAACTTGCTGCCAGACCTACTAAAGCACTATAAATTTGGGCGATGACACGGACAATTGAGTCACCAGCCCTATCAACTTTAGCGAACTTGCTGAGTGCTCCAAAAGTTTTCCAAATCCTATTTTGACGATATTTTAATCCAAAACTTCAATCCCAATAATTTTGTGCTTCTTAACCTATCAAAACAACCACCACAAACTTTGAAACTATGAGAATTATTCAAACACAAAACTCTTAAGCTATCATAAAAATTAAGAACTTGAAATTAAACTCAGAAATAAACTTATTTGGATACCGATAGATAACCTCCCATTAACTGCACAATTTAACATCGCGGCGTGACACCGAGCACATCACCCTTTATGTTTCCACTTCGAGGAAATGAACATTCTTCTCAACCTTAAATAAATTTCTCTTCGAAGAGAATGGGGACAACATGAGAGCATCAAGAATTTCACTCGATCTCTACACTTGGAAGACTTATATTTCTTACCCAACTGCAACTTTTGTTTTGTTTTAGAGCAGTGCGCAAGAGCAAGAAGTTCACTAGGCCATTTGATCATTGCCTTTCATAATCTTTGGACTTCAAGTGAGTAATTCGGGTATCTTGGAATGTTATTGGTTTGACTCGGTTGCATACACTAAATTTCTCATCAATGATCATCACCACCCATTCTTTCTCACCACAATGCCAAGAGCTATCCTTATAGGGTGTAAGACCTCAAACATCAAAATGAAGACAATCCTATTTTTCAGAAAAACTGGTGCTAGTACCGATTGAACCACCCACAGACCGTAGATAGAATCACAGACCGTAGGTGGGGTTCCGTCGTTAAGGCCCAAATATTGATGGTCACTGATCCCACACATGGTTGACCAGTACGGTCCGTGGTTGGACCTACGGACCGAAGGTGAGGGTCAGCAGCCAATTGGAGGGAATTGGCTGTTGGAACAACTTCAAATGGTCATATCTATTAGCACAAAATTAACTAGGTGGCCCATGACCTATCAAATTAAAGATAATTGAATCCTTTTTCCAACTCCACCAAGTTTGCTAAAATCCCAGATCCGAGTAAAAAGTTATGCCTATTTTAGTGAAGCCATGTCGAGCAGACCATGAACCGCGACCGCAGTCGATAGTTGGTAATCCAAACAACGGTCTGCAAGTCCTTCCGTGGATGGCCTTCGTGAGACTTTAAGTTAGGTTCATTTAGGTATTTTTCCTATGCATTGGGGTCCTTAAACTACATCATTTAATGCCTAAACTATGTCGTTTTACTCAGTCTAAGCCTAATAACTTAGTCAGACTTACCAAGAACCCTCATTCTCCAAAAATCATCCAAACTTGGAGCAAAAAGAAGAGGAAATAGTCGACCAAACCTCCCAAGAACAAGCAGCAGTGTTCTTTAAGGTTCAGCCCTAAAATCTAACGAATTTCTCCGTAGATTTCGTCACCAAGTATGTGGGATTTCACTTGTGGGTTCCATTCATCCACTAGGTCCCTAGAATTCAGTCAGTTCCTTGATTCTCCATATCTTGTATAAACCTAGGGTTTCTAAAACCTTGGATATTTATGGTGATTTAGTTGTTGTAGTATCCTAAATCGAAATAGCTTGTTTTTTGGAAAGTTTGCTTAATTCCTTGTATGAAACTCAGAGCCCTAGTTGTATATATTCTCTTAGTTCACGAATTATACTTGCTAGGTCAGTTAAACAGATAATCATGCTGATTTCGAATGTTACATTATCAATATAAAAATGTTGCATTATCAGATTGCATGTTAGTATTTTGAGCTATTCAGTATTTCAGTTACATTTGTGTCATATAAATATTCATTGAGAAGTAGACTTAGAACCGAGTTGGACTAGGGTTCAGCGTACCCTCATAGTCCTAGAACTATATGCCCCCATGGGAGTATAAGTCCCTTCTATTGGGCATCAAATTTAGTGATTACGTCAGTTATGCTTTTATACTCCTGGCAATGTATATTGGGTCCTCTCGATGGGGCGTATACATTAGACTCCACGTTTATTTCACGTTGTATATGTCGGTTAATAGTAGCTCCCACAGTCAGACTCTTAGTGCATTTGGCCAGGTTTTCAGTATATACTTTAGCATTCAGTTCAGCATGTTATTTTCATGATTGTACCTTCTCATTGCATTTAGCTTAGCTTTTTCAGTTATGTTTCAGTATTTACATTCTTGCGCAATGTATGTCATTGCTCAGTTATGCTTTGTTCAACTTATATATATTTGTTCAGCTTAGTATCTATATCATGCATGCTCAGTACATGGAATGTACTGACACATACTCTGCACCACATCCTTTAATGATGTAGGTTCATGTACTCAACATCCAGATCACGCTGAGATCGATTATCGGTCCGCATTTCAGCAGCTTCAGTGGTGAGTCCTCATACTTCGAGGACAATATACATGCTTTCCATTTTAGTCTTGTTATTCAGTTTTTAGTTTTGTTAGAGTTAGCTGGGGGGCATGTCCCAGCAACTCAATTTACTTAGAGGCTTTTCATACATAGTAGTAGATTCAGATTGAGTTGTTAAGTGATTGTTTCAGTTATTGCTAAACACTTAGTATGTTTCAAATATTCAGACTCATTGGGTTTTTCCCCATTTTCAGATATCCACTATTTTTAGCTTCCGCATAGTTCATGTTTTACTTAGTTATTTTTAGTATGCTTATAATATTCTAGACTCAGGGTTAACTTGGGTTCACTTGTAATCCTAGGTCCCATGTTACATCAAGGGGGTAGCTTCGGAGCGTGACAAACTTGGTATCAGAGAATTAGGTTCAAGAGTCCTAGGATGTCTGATAGCCGCACTAAGTAGAGTCTCTTTGTGGGTGTGAAGTGCACCACATCTATAAGAGTGAAACGACCCGAGAGCACCCACTAGTCGTTACCAGCGTATTCGACCTCTCGGAGGTCTTATACAAGCCCTTAGCATTCGTCATAGCATTTATCATAGAAAAATAGCGGAAAATTTAAAACTTTTTTCATAATATAACACAAGACTTAAAAGTCACCACATTAAACCTTTAATACAAAATCGGAGTACTACGTCTCAAGGTAGCCATCTTAAAACATTACTACAACACAAGAGGGACACAACCCATACAATACAAAAGAAACTACTCTCTAGTACATAGAACTTAAGGAAACTCTTTAACATAAAGGTCCTTGAATCTTTAAGGACACACCCGAACTTGGGAATAGTAAGCCAAGCTCCTCACTTCTAGGAAAGACCCTTTAGCCACCACCACCTACACTTGGTGTAAAAAGATGAAGAAGAATGGTGTTAGTACAAGAATGCACTAAGTATGATAACCATGCAAAACATGCTTTTAAAAGGACATTTAGTTGGAAACTATGCATCATGCCTTTTTAGAGAAACTTCATGAACATTTAGTACATTAGGCACAATATAAACCACATACATCATCATACACATGGAAACCATTCATAATAGCGCATAGAGCCACTTATAACATTTTAGGCAAATTTAATGCATACAATACATTACCTTCCTCTTTATCTTAACTCCTTTCCTCAAGCAACCCTTAGGGGATACTTGGGGCAATGTACCACCTTAAGGTTACCAAGAGTGAACTTACATATAGCCTTCATCAAGCCAACCACGTATATTCATAGAATCATAAGCACACCCCAAGACACACTAGTGCAATGTGCAAGTAGCATCCCATAATACTACTCACACCAAGTGTTCCTAGGAAGCCACCATAGACTAGGCACATCATATTCAACAAGTCATACATCTTCGTTTAACATTAGACATAAGACCAACATACTTCATAACATCATATAAGGACTTATTCCTTTACTACATCATTAGTCATACCCCATTTAGTTCATACCATAGGTAAACCACCTTTACAATCCCTTCACAAGCTCACTTGTGCAATGTACACATGGAGTCCCATACCCCCACATATACTAAGAAAACCCATTAAGAAGTCATAAGTGTAATTCACATGCATAATCATACTTTATGTCTTGACATAAGTAAAGTAAACCTTAACATGCTTTCATATTAACATACATAGACCATAGTCTTCATAACATAAAGATCCTAATCATAACCTCCCTTAGAATCCACTTGTGCAATGCATAAGTAGGGTCTATAGTCCTACCTACACTAAGTAACTCTTTAAGAAATCATGAATAGAGTTCACATTCTTATCTTAGTTCATTTCTTAACTTTCGGGAGACATTGCTATAACCGACATAAACCATGTGAGCTACATGGAAGCCGGTGTTCTACTCCCACACCGAAAAGAGAGGGTACTACTTGCCAATGTAGGACCTACATACATAATAGTAATCTAGTGGATCCACTAAGCTAATACCTATGGGGGCACGTAGTTATGGAACAAGGAGATTGCTACTAGAATACCTTGACTTACTAAGAGTGGAGGTTTCCATCTCATGAGATAACATCTATGTTGGGAACCCGGACTTACTAAACGTGAAGGTTCTCTTATGGGAAGCCGGACTTGCTAAACGTGAAGCCCCCACTCTCATTTTTCATGTTCACTCGGTGCTAAGCTCCAACTCCATTTTTAAACATCTTTAAGCTTTATTTAACAGTAGTTCATAAAATAGGCTTTAGGGACTTAATCCCTCATATCATATAGCTCAAAGGTTTCTAAGATGAGAATGACCTTTCATCATA